>JAHBCN010004310.1:0-65358 GCA_019359885.1 Listronotus oregonensis | reverse complement strand
CGGGCCCCCTGCCTTCGGTAGTTAAAGACGCTCCCAGGAAGAAGAAGAAGACGAAGAAGAAGCAAAACCATCGAATGTAAAACTTTATCAAAATAAAAACGATGGCTTTGCTAGCAGCGCCCTAAAAAAAATTAAAGGCTCTTAATTTGTTTCTTACCTACTTTTAACTTTGTTTTTTGTTGGATAATTTGGTGTATACAATATAAAAAATATTATTTTACAATATTAAGTTCATTTTTTTAAGTGAATTATTTTTTTAAATTGAGTTATTATTAAATATTTTAAAACCAAAAATAATTTTCAGAATTTAAATATTAAATAAACAGCCCAAGATGACCGGAACGGTGGGCACACTTAACCTACAAACTTCCAGACAATCATTTATTTTCGGTCAATCTGCGAAACGTAAAAATTTAAAGCCAATAAAAGGCGAACGTGCTTCCACTTAAAATGTTTTTCTTTCATGGAACTTTACCGGAACGCTATGACCGTAATTTCGGGTTTACGGTTGGCCATTAGCGTTTCGCCGTTTATCGGCGGGTATAAAAAGGATTGGGGAGATCCTACACACATAAATTAAGAATAAAATACGGTATTTGTAAATTAGGCAGGATAAGGAATCTATGTACAGGGTTTTCCAACGAGGACTCGACGGGACTCTATCTGTACTTTTATAAAAAAGCCTATACAGCGTATTTCAAATTCGACTTTTACCATTGGGATCTCAGAAACGGTAAGGGATACAAAGAAGTTTTAATTGGGACCAAGTTGCGTACTGACCTGTGACAGACTGGGAATGTCCTCAGACATAATGGCTACAGCAACCAAGCCCTACAGTGTAGTCTACCCACAAAGGGAGAACTGGAGTCGAAAAACGACCGAACTGCTGACATCTGTTGGTACACCGACGGCTCCAAAACCAAGGACGGTGTTGGAGCTGGAATACAGAGGCCGAGGGCAGAGTTTTCCTTCAGCTTGGGCACTCTCGCAACCACATTTTAAGCGGAGATATTTGCTATTGAGATGTGTGCTAGATCGCTGGTTGATCGGCACTGCACACGTAAGACCCTTAAAATATTCTCCGACAGTCAAGCAGCTCTTAAGGCTCCTGAATCCAGCCGGTGCAATTCGAAAACCGTCTGGAATTGCAAGGATGCGCTAACCAAACTGGGTCAAAACAACAAGGTTACACTACTGTGGATACCTGGACACACCGGCCTAGAGGGTAATGATTCCGCAGACCTCCTTGCCTATGGAATGGCCAAGCAGTTTATATCAGCTTGGACAGAAAGAGAAAATCTTTGGTACTGGCATGGACTTTCGGGTCTCAGACACTCGAAGGCCTTTATAAGCCCACCGAACCAACAATGTACTGTCAAACTACTGGAGCAATCAAGGGTACACCTTAAAACTCTAGTGGGACTGTACACGGGACACTGCAGATTGAAATATCACATGCACAAGTAGCCAAGCGGAAGACGCCGAGTGCCGCATGTGCATGGAGGGGGATGAATCGGCAGAACACAAACTGTGTTCGTGCCCAGCAATGGCACGACTAAGATTCGCAATCTTCGGTAATGACACCTTGTTGCCGGGGAGTTGAAAGATCTCTTCCCAACAGGATCATCAGATTTATTAGAAATCTGGACCTGGTGGGAGAAATATAAAAGGGTGTGAGCCACAATAGACCGATCGGTCGCGGTGGAAGGGTGTTATACCCACTCACTTTAAACCTACCCACCTATCTACCTAAGTTGCGTATAGAGAAGTCTAATAATATATTGTTGAAAAATTAAATTTATCTTTTGTACTTTTGGTATATGGCGTAAAAATTGAAATTTGCGATTTTTGTTTTTATTTTTTAACTAGTTTATTTTAAAAAGGAGAAAAAAAAACTAAAAATACATTATCATTAAAACTTTTTACACTTTATCTATTGGCAAAGTCAAAATTTCTTACGACGTTTCGTTTTTGCTAAACCATCATCAACTTAAGTTTTTAAATACGGCCCTTAATGGTTTATTGCATTTTTTAAGTAGTTTTAATCCCAATTACAATAATGTATAATACTTAATATTTTTCTGTTAAATTAACATATTTTCTATAAGAAATAATGAGTTAGACAAGGGGCGTTCCATATTTGTTAAATAAATATTAGGTAGTATACTTTTTTGTAATTGGGCTTATTATCCCAAATAAATTACATAAAAAATCCAGGAGCCCTATTAAAAAAAATAAGTTGATGATGGTTTAACAAAAACGAAACGTCGTAAAAAATTCTTGACAATACATAGAGCGCAGAAGTTTCAGTAAAAAATGTATTTTTAGAATTTTTTTAACTTCTGAAATAATGTAGAAAAATAAAAAAGAAAATCGAAAATTTCTGTTTTTTGCCATATTTCCGAATGTACAAAAGGCAACTTCAATTTTTCAATGTTGTATTATTTGGCTTCCCAATACGCAACTTTGTCTCAATTTAAACTTCTTTGGATCTCTTACCGGTTCCGAGATCCTAAAGGTGAGAGTAGAATTTTAAACACCTTGTATAGCCGTCTTAAAAATTTCATTCCGCTTAATTCAAAAATAATGTTCCAAAAACAATATTCTCTATTTTCTGCACGCAAGGAAATGTTTGCCTACGGCGCTACAGCTGACCAATTGATATGGATTACTTAATTGTGTTTTTCGAAAATTCTCTTCACTTGCAACATAAAATTGAATTTTTTAAAATAGAGGAACCCATATTTTTTGCATATTTCTTAATTACAGAAATTTATTATTTACTTTAGTAATTTTTCCAAAAATGACAATTTTCAAACCCGTTTTTCTTAGGATTTTCAAATAAATCACCCTGTATAATATTTTACTAACTAATGCAGAATTTGAAAACAAACTTATTACTTTATTACAATGGTATTAAAATTCTAAACCGTTTTCAAGATATTTACCAAAGACTACAAAAATGTCCATTTATTAGTACAACAGTAAATTACTTATTCAGAAAAATGTTCAATATTTTTAAATATACAGGGTGTTCCAGAATATGTGGGCAATCTCCCGGAATCTAATAGAAAACCTAAAAATATTATGACAAGTTCCCATAAACTTTTTTTCTATGACCCTCCCCTAGGGAGATACAGGTACATAACGGACGCCTCTGGAAAACTTTTAAAATACCAGGCGTAATTTATTATTTTTTTAATATGATGGTTACTAGATAAGTCTTAAAAAAAAACATAAAATTATATTTGGCTTATTTAATTTGCCAGGGACGGACTAGCTCTGACACAATAAGAAGAATTTTTTTGACCACCTGTATGACGAAGGCTTAAAATATTATTTTTGGATAGCTTTTTGTTTCTCGTAAACAGGTGATTTTATCAATGTCAATTAAGAATTTTTTTTAGTTTAAGGTTAAAGCTATCCAAAAATAATATTGTTATTTTGGAACTAACCTAAACAAAAAATATAATTCTAATTGACATTATTAAAATCAACTGTTTACAAGAATACAAAATATCATTTGTATTTTTTACATTATACAGTGTTTTCAATTCGTAGGAAAGCAATTTTTGATCCATCTTAAGAATAAAATTCATATGAACGTATGTCTAAAGTCTTAATTTTGAGATACAGGGTGGTAAAATTTTTAAAAATAAATGACTTTTTATTAACCTATCGTAATAAGACATAAGATTTTAATGAAATTTGTAAAATGTACTACGCATCAAAGCATTTTTACATTTTTTTTATTTTACCAGTGGCGTTCGTACAGAATGACCTGCCTATTTTGACAAAAAAAAAATTTGGACACTTAAAAATGACTTCTTGAACATAGACATGTATGCCAAATTTCATTAAAACTACTTGTATTGCAGTATTAATATAAAATTTTTCACCTGATTCAAATTAGGTTTTAGGACATACGTATTTTATATAAGACTTTTTTTCCCAAAATACTTAAATATTACGACAATTATAAAATACCCTGTATAATAAAAAAAAAACCAGCCATGATATTTTATTTCTCCTAAACAGTTGATTTTATCGAGGTCAATCAAGAATTAATATTTTATCATGTATTTACAATAATTTGAATTAAACTGTTTATAAAAAATTAAATATTACTAGTTATTTTATTGCATTTTTTTTACAAACATATGATCTGCTCATAAATTTATACACATTTTTTTTAACTATTACGAGGCGTATATGTAGACGAAAAACAAAAAATACCATAATAAATCTTAGAAAAAGGCCAATATTTTATTTGACATTAAATGTAATGTCAAATAACCAAATACCTGCGATATCTCTCCAAACTTCCTGTCCACTTCGCTCGCCAAGGCACGTTTCGAGATACTAATGGAAGGGTTAATATAGGTGTTTTTACTGTTGTCTTTTTTGTATTTTCCTTCGTTTAACTCGTTCATAAACTTGGTTTGATACTTTGGGATTAGAAAACCTACACGGTATTTACTTTTGGGGAAGAAGCAATAAAAAAATAACAGTTTTTATAAAATGGAGAAATAAATATATGCTGTTTCTTTTCTATTTTAAAAATATCCTCAAGTTAATACTAAAATTAGTTAAGCATATTTATTTGAATAAACTAAAGCTAAAATAATGTGCGCATCATATCTTTTTACATTAAGATGAAATAATAGCAATACATTCGTTAAACTTATTTGTATCGCACGAAATAAATTTTGTGGTTATATAATAACTAACAACATCTTCAAGGTAAACTTCAGATCGAAGTAAGTGGCAGCAACCCGATCTCCCCAGCACGGTTGGAGACATCATCTGGTATACGGATGGTTCCAAAACCGAGCAGGGAACTAGAGCGGGTGTGTACAGTGAAATGAGGAATTCACAATTCTTCATTCCACTAGGAACACACAGTTCTGTATTTCAAACGGAAATATATGCTTTACCGCACTGTGCAAAAAAAAATAACAGGAGGGCTTATAAAAACAAATGGATCTGCATAATAACAGACAGCCAGGCGTCACTAGGGGCACTAGTAAACCCCAAGGTAACTTCTAGGCTGTCTTTGGAATGCCAAAAAGAACTGAAAGTCCTGGAAAAACGCATCAGGGTAACCCTTAGACTTGGGCGTAAGCGTTCGCCATAAGGACCACTCAATTTAGTTCAAAGTCTTATTGCGAACTTGTTCGTTCTTTTAGTTCGGTAGTTCTTTTACACGACACAAAATGTGAAGCATAAGAAAGTGTTCTACGATTAAGAACATTTTTTTCTCTGGCTCTAAGCCATATGAGGTCCTTGATTTAACTACGGAATTAAAGCTTCATTATTAGTAAAACATATGCATGTAGTGCTGTAAATGGGATTTTGTAAAAAGGTCTTAGTTTGTCAGTTTTGGTTATCTTGATGTGGGGTTATGAGTTAGTTAAATGAACTAAAAATGAGATCATCGGCAAACTAGTTTGCGTAGTTCACCTAAAAGAGCGCTCTTTCCACCTAGGTCGTTCGCGAACTACCCAAGACTAGTAACTCTCCTGTGGGTACCAGGACATTTGGGAATAGAAGGCAACGAAAAAGCGGTTGAGCTAGCGAGACATGGATCATCCACACCATACTTTGGACCAGAACCTGCCCTTGGAATGACAAAAACCGCAGCTTAAGGGCAAACCAGGTAATGGATCCGAAACAAATACGAGGAATACTGGGACAACCTCAGTAGAATAAGACATGGAAAAGGCTTCATAAGGGACCCATCCAAAAGAACAAAGAAAGAACTACTCAGACAAAGTAGGAAAAGACTTCGCATAACGGTAGGGTTACTAAAAGGGCACGATAACCTTCTTAGGTTATTGTGCCCTGTTAGCCTATCTTGTGTAGGTGTCCTTTTGGACACCTACACAAGATAGGCTCATACAATGGGAACCCAAGTTGCAGAATGTGCGACTAGGGGGAAGAAACAGCCTACCATATACTGTGCGAATATGAAGCTTTGGATCACAAAAGACATTATTGGGGCATCCGAAAATGAGCCCACAGGAATATATATCAACTAACCAGTCTCGGGTATATACAGACTTGTAGAAGAAACAAGACTAATAGGAGAATTGGTATAAAAGATAATGGAAAATTAGGTACAAAAAGCTCAAGAGGCTGCGCTGCCTCCGGTAGTGAATCTCCGGCTCCCAGGAAGAAGAAGAGAAAGAAGAGAAACAACGACTTTATTAAAATGTCGTTATTCGAAAAATTTGTTTACAATAATAAGAAATGCCATTATTTAAAAAGGGAAATTTCTATTTTAAAGTGCGTTTTTAAATTACCCCGTATAAAGATTCAATGAATTAAAATTTATGTAGAAAAATCATTATAGGTATATGTTTTTTTTTTTAATTTATTGAGTTGGTTGTTATTAAAGCATTTAAATTTATTTAGATGACTTAAAAAAAGAAACATAAAATTGTTTTTCTTATTAGATTAATAACGCTAAAATTTAAAACATTTTTCAGAGAAATATTTTACATTTTTTCATTTTATGAAAAATGTCCTCGCTTCTTAAACTGAAATTTTATTTACATATCTTTCTGTTATAACATTAAAAATTTAATTACGACAGTTAATTTACCTAAGGGCAATGAGAAGATAGTTTAGAAAAGTTTAATAAGTTTTCTTAGACATTTTTTAAAATAGCTTTCATAGTAAAAGTAATTAAAAAAAAACAAGAATTAAAGAATAAAATATTTATAAAATTATAAAATCATTAAAATAAAAATAAACGTATTGTACAGGGTCATCCAAAGAGGACTGAACAAGGCCATATTTTTTGTGGTTCTCCTCGTATTAAAAAAAAAATGTGAAATAGCCAATTTATGTATTTTTTTGTACAATCTAAAAGAAAACTTAGGAAAATAAACAAAGACATAAAAGTTTCCTAAGGTTTTCACCTTATTTATTGTTTTCTTACTACAACCATCATATTTTTTAGATATACTTCTTATTTATTTTCAGTAACAACAGAATTAATTTAATTTATATAAGAAGTTTGCGATTTAAACGGTATTAATAAATACCTTAAACGCCTAAACACAAAAAGTCAAAATTCTGTCAATTTTGTGGCATAACGCGCTGTCTAAAAAGTGCCGTGAAATACAATATGTGCGTAGATAACCTTGACAAAATTGGTAAAAAATCGGTTAAACATCTAAAACCCAGCACCAGTGGCACCTAGTACTTCATACAATCCCTCGTGGGCTGTCATAAAGATTTTTTTTTTATTTTGGGACAGTCCACGAAGGCTGATGCCTAAGTACTAACGTACCGTGGGTGTCTTCAGTGTGGTGAGAGGGAGTTTGTTCACACGGGACTTAATTTTTGGAGATTGGGAGGAGAAGGAAAAACTTCTGCGGGCAGCAGGTTCCATAGTCTTGACACTCTAGGGATGAAGGAACGAAGAAAGCGGGAAGTTCGGGGCTTCTCTAACTAAACTGTAAAAGTATGCATAAAAGTTGCACTACGTGTTGCTCTGTTGGGAGCTGCCAGAGAAGGAATTATACTGGCCAACTCCTCTGAGCAGAAGCCGTGAAAATACCTATAGAAGAGCGACAGATCCCCTACAGCTCGACGGTGGGCAAGAGGAGGAAGTCTTTCTGTGAGCGTTGGATCATTAATAAGACGAACGGCTCTTCTTTGAATGGAGTCCAGAATGCTAAGTGTTGTAGGGGACGCCATTCCCCAGACATGAGAACAATATTCTAAAGAGGGTCTGATTTGGGATATATACAGAGTGTACAGATTGGAAGAAGAGAAATATTTTCTGGCTCGGAAGAGAAATCCAATCTTTTTTGAAGCTGCCGAAGCTATGGATAAAATGTGTTTGTGCCAGTTGAGGTTATTCTCGAAAGATTAAACGACTCTTTGTTCTGCAGAACTTGGCCGCTCATATGTAAGGGATGAGCATTTGCAGACTTTTTTCGCGACAGCGAACATGACTGTGTTTTCGAGGCATTAAACTGAACAAGATTTTTGGCGCCCCAATCCAAGATAAGTTTGAGGTCTTGTGAAAGAGATATCTGCATTGACCTGCGCTTGTTTTCGAAATCAGGATTACACGGTGGCTTAAGAAATTGAATACTAGAGTGAAGGGTACTATCGTCAGCAAAACTATGAATGGGATTGATTGTGGAAGAGAGAAGATCGTTAATGTGTAGAAGAAACAGCGTGGGTGCCAGCAGTGAGCCCTGGGGTACCCCAGCATTAATTTGGTAGAAGCTGGAGGAATGACCATCTACACTAACTGATATACGTCGATTAGAAAGAAAACTGGAAAGCCAAGAGCAAAGCTTAAGTGGAAGACCGTAAGAAGGAAGTTTGTTAAGAAGCCCATCATGCCAGACCTGATCGAAAGCCTTGGATATGTCAAGAGCAACGATCTGGGATTCACCAAGAAACTCAAGGGACTTGTTCCAGTTGTGTGAGACAAAGGAAAGAAGATCAGCTGTGGATCTACTGTGACGGAATCCATATTGTCTATCATGTAAGATCTTATGTTTTTTCAGATACTTTAAGATTTGGGAATTAATGAATTTTTCCATTACTTTGCAAACAACTGAAAGAAGAGATAAAAATGCGCGTAATAAATTTTTAGTACCCCTACGCAACCTTAATGCGTATCATTAGAAATTAACTTTATACAATTTGTTCTCTTTATTGTTAAATAATTTAAAATGAAATACTTAAATAAATCAAGTTTAAATTAAGTATATTTGTACTTACCTGAAGATTTTTTCAATAGGTATATTATGCACTGGAAAAGCAGTCTTACCTAAAACAAAAAAAAATTGCAATAAACGCTAGTACAAAATAGTTATTTATGTAGCCAGTTAAAAAAAGTTTCATTTTGTGTAAACTGTTTTTAAAAAAAAATCGATATAATAGTTTTTCGAACCCTGTATTTAGTTCGGTTGCTAAGCGTTGTTTACTAGCAGTGTTTTTAGTGACATAGTTAGTGTCGGAAAGTTTTTACATTTTTTAAGCCTAAAAAGGTCGAAACCTAGATTGAATGTCCCTAGTGAGTGGAGGAAGCGTGGCCAATACACCAGTTTGTAAGGCCATCATACCAAAAAAAAAAAAAATGTGGAGGAAGTCGAAACTGATCCTTAAAAAATCGTTATCAAAGAAAGATTTTTATTATTGTTTATATATATTTGCTCATATTTTGTTTCGGAATGGACTTTTCGCAACTAGGTTTGAAAAGTTTTACTTTTCAACAATAGTGTTTAAAAGTAAACCCTTTTCAATACGGCGGAAAAATGACATCTTTTATGTAAAAATGAGAAAATAGTTATTTTTGATATAAGTGCTAAAAGTGACATTTTATTTTGTGAAAAGGAAAGTTTGAAACACGACGCCGAAAAGGGAGTGTTCCATGCCTTCGAACAAAAAAAAACAGTTTTAACACGTATATCATACACTATTTTTTCTACAAACACCATTAAAAGTCCAAATTTATGATTTTTTATCGTTGACATCATTATTATTTTTAATTTCATTTAATTTATCTATGAAATAAGTTGCAAAGTTAAAAAAATAATTTGTTGATTTGTCTTTGTTGACGAGTAACGTCAAATAATCGCGAGTTCTTCTTCGATAAAAAGTGATCAAGAAAATTAATTTCTTCCGGTCTACATCGAAGAAGCTGCCAATAAAGCTACTTTTAAATTATCGCCTAGTAAGTCAAAGCAACAATACGAATTTATATACGATCGTTTCTTAAAATGGTGTTATCAGAAAAATGTTTGTGGCAAGAATGCCAGTGAAAAAGTGCTCCTTGCCTACTTTGAACAAAAGTCCAAAATATGGAAATCGCTCTGGTCTAATTACTCCATGTTAAAGGCGATGATAAATATAAATAACCAGGACATAAGCAGATATTAGGAGCTAGTTGCCTTTTTGAAGCGAAAGGGTGAAAGATATCGACCGAAAAAGTCTAAAATATTAACAAGAGAACAAATCGACGAATATCTCGCAGAAGCGCCGGATAAAATATATCTCATGCAAAAAGTAGCCTTAATTTTCGTGTAATTGAAGCCTGTCGTCGAGAAAAACTGTGTAATTTGGCATTAAATAACATCGAAGATTTGGGAACTTCACTAATTGTGCTTATACCAGACACAAAAACTAATGTGCAATGCACCTTTGTAATTAGTGGTACCTTGTATACAAACTATTATAAAAAGTACATAGCCCTTCGTCTAGTAAATATTAATCATTAAAGAGTTTTTATAAGATGCTTAAAGAATAAATGTGCCATAACTCCAGTTGAAATCAACACATTTGGTAAAATGCCTGCCCAAATGGCTAAATTCTAAATTTGCCTAATTCCCATATTTACACTGGGCATTGCTTCCTACGTTCCTCAGCAAGTTTGTTGGCAGACTCTGGTGCTAATTTTACTACAATTTAGAGACACGGTAGATGGAAGTCCAGTACAGTAGCAGAGGGTTATGTAGAAGACTCGTTACAAGAGAAAAAAAAATGCTGATCAAATTTTGTGCACAACATTGGTGGATGACATTGCTTCTTGCCCGGGTACATATCTCACCAAACTAAATTGTGTAACAACCACCAATGAGATTGGCCATGGAGTTTCTTATTCCAATTCTATTTTCAGTAATTGTACTTTTAATTAATAAATAATTTATTTTGATATAAGTATTACGTTTCTGTAATTTCTTATCTGTGTTAAAAGTAAATCACTTTTAGCACAAGTGCTAAAAGTAATTACTTTTAACACCATTGTCGTAAAATGACATTTTAGACACTGACAGCATGCCTTAAAATCAAACTTTTACTGACGTTTGTAGAAAAAATATTTTATAGAAGATATTAAAGATTAAAAATATATTTGGTTCACCGCCATATATTGATCCTCTGAAAAAAGCGCTATGCCTCAAAAATTTTGGGATCTTATCTTTTAAAGTAACGGAAAAAACGGTGGAACACATGGTATATTTTCAAGAAAGCAAGAAAATCATTTCAATTAAGTTCAAATCACCTTAATTAAACCACATTTTCAGTTTTTGGGGAAATACAAAAACCTTTTATAAATTCACATTTATTAAATTGTTTAATGGCATAATATTTTTTCATTATTGTGTTCTACATAAAACAGCTTTTACAAAACAGGACACAAAATGATATTTATTAGTTGTTCTTAAGGTTATTACGAATTTTTCTTAGAAAACTCAAGAAAGAGGGTGGCATAAAAATTTTTGAAATTAACATGGGAAAGAAAATAAAATTATTTTATTAAAAGGAATATTTCTAATTTTATAATCATTTTTTTCTATGAGCGTGCGTAAAATGGTTCTTTCCACATTATTTTTTGTGTTTTCTAGGGCGGAATGATGTCTTTTCATTTTTACATTTCTTTTCTTTTTCACACAAATGTCTTAATTTTTTTGACAAAATTTTTACTTTACGGTTCCGATTTTATGAATTTTCTACGGGGTTTTGGGCGCTGATCATGAATCTAAAAATTTGTTTTCTCCCAACCTCTGGTTTTGAGTTATGAGGCCTCCAAGTGACAACTCAAATTCTTCCTTACTGAACTATTCCAATAGAATGGGAACACCACACTAATTAGGCACTTATATATTAAACAAATACACTAAATTTACAATAATTTATTGTCTATTTAGTAAAATTATCTTAAATAATCCATTTTCTGTACCTTGTAAGAAGATATGATGTATAACTGGTTGCCTGATTTTATAATTAAGTTGTCAAGATATAAAAAACGGGATTTATTTGAGAGTGTTTTTACTAAAATGCAAAAATTTTGTAAATTTTAGTGTATTCGTTTAATAAAGTGCCAATCAGTGTATGTTCCATTTGGTGGTAATCAGTTTCAAAAGGGAATTTTGGAAAAATATTCACTGAGGTTGATCCCAGGTCTCCCTCAAATCAGGGTTGCCGGGAAAAAATAATTTTGGATTCATCCAGCAAGCCCAACTAGTCATAATCGAAATCCGTAAGAAAGTAAAATTTTACCTTTTATTAACTTAATTTGTTAATTAGTTTTTGCATAATCTACAGGTTGTAGACCGCATTCATATTTATTTAACTCACAATTAATTACATACATATCTTTACCCAACCGCTGTGTTCACACATCGTCGTTTGGTTGGGCCCAGTAGGATCTTTTGGAACATGCGCTTGCTGGTTATCGGCTACTCTTTTGGCTAGCGTATGGAACGGTATCCGAAGCTAAGATGAACACATAAGGCTTAGCTCAAGGTGTTAGCATACCGTGCTGATAAGTGAATTATTTCCTGTGCTTTAAACAGGTGTCTCCAACGGTTCCTCTGAGATACAAGGCGACCTTTCAGAGTATCTAGCCTTACTGCGGTAATGCGGGGCTCTGCCGTGGTGGACTATTACTTCCCTAGTTCCAAACAGAAAGCGGACAGAACCGCTTTCATAGGAAAAAAGTGACAAAGGTGCGCTGATCGAAACAGATAAATCCGTTTCGAGAGGTGCCACTCAAGGTCACAAAGGCACCGGCGCCTGTTTCACGGGGAAGGGCTAATCCATCCCGAACAAACAGGTGCTTAGGAAGGGTTCCCTGAATTTAAACAGAAGGCGGACAGAACCGTCTTTATAGGAAAAAGGGTTCCCTGGCTTTAAACAGAAAGCGGATAGGACCATTTTCATAGGATAAGGCCGAAGATGCGGCCTCAGAAAGAACATCTGGTTCCTGTAACAAGGACCTGGTAGCTACCCACGTCACTAGACCGGGAGAGGAGGGCATGATGAATCTAATCGTCTGCTCGTCATACTCTCCAGGAGACAGGGACACCAGAACTCATCAGAACACATTGTGCTCGTGTCCGGTAGCGACACGAGTAAGAGGAGATGTAAGAACTCTTTCCCAATCTGGTATCGAATTCATTAGAAGTCCGATCCTATTGGGAGAAATATAAAAAGGTGTGAGCCACAATAGACCGAGCTGTCGCAGTGGAGGGCGTAAAAAGTCCACTCACTTTTAAACCTACCTACCTACATATCTTTAGCCATTAGAATAAAATGCTTCTAATATTTTGCAAATTTATGTAATATATGCTTTTAGAAAAAAAAACTCCCTTTTGCTTACAAAGGACAGTACAAGTATTCAAACAATGTTAACTAAAACTCTCTTGTCACGAAATTAGGCCAAAACCGCAGAGAAATTTTAAAAAAGTTATCCTCTGTGAGATCAAAGGATTTAATTTAAAACTTTCCGCGAATAAATGGAAGTGCCCTTTAGAAAGCTAAGCTGTTTAAAAACAATGCTTTTTAGATGTTGAGGGTATGATTGTGGTGACCTTATTTAAAATTAATAATATTATTTATCCATTTATTTTTTTTATTTTAAATTTTTATACAGGGTGTAAAAAGTATAATGCTCACGATTTAATGGGAGCACAAGACAAGTCAAAAAGTTTATATGACAAATGTGTCAAAACTTGACAGATTTTTGTCTAAACGATGTCAAAGTTACAAACTTTGAAATCAATTATTTCTGAAACCCCAAACAATTGGAAACTTTCGTCTTAATTGCCTATTAGTAGATTCATTTGCTGATAAAATAAACTTAGTTTTAAATGTATTAGACTACAAATAAATAAAAAATATTTTTCCCACAGTTAAAAATTTAAAAAACACTTGGCAACAGCGTTACCCAGAAGCCTTGTGCGAGGAGACGTCAATTGTACATTGTGCGTACTGTCGCGACATTTTTGTCCGTTTAAATAGGGAGAATATGCCGATATGTAATTAATTTACACGAAAACTGAGTTCGTCGAAGTGAGACTTATGCAGAAACTGGAGGATGACCTTTTGACCAACTTATTAAACTGAATTGTAGTTGTTTATTTTTTTGTAATTAGAGACTTTCTATTCTTCAGGCAAAATAAAAAAACTACTGTTTTAAAACATATTAATTTTTAGTTCTTTAAATGGTTATTTAGCCTAATTTTGTGGTAAGTATAGTCTGTCTCAAAGTATATCGTTATGGCTTTTGACGGACCATACCCCAATAAACCTTTAACGATTTAATTACCTATTGTTATAGTAAATCCATTTGTTCATAAGGGCAGGGATGGGCCAGGTATTTCTTGAGTATTAACCATTAGGCATAATAAATATTTTGGCTAATATTTTAGTGGCAGTGTTAAATAACCGTTTTTACTGTGCGTTTCGAAAAAGTTGTTTTACGAGAATATAACTATGTCGTGTCGAAATAATTTGTCATTAAATGCAAAACAGGTTGTGAAATATGTGTATGAAACTTTAATCAGTAGAGGTCTAATTAAACAAGAAGCTTTAAAAGAAACCTGTCTACTTACAAAAACTCCAATATCATCGATAAGGGATATTATTATTAGTGAATAATTAAACAAAAAAAAAAACGTAGTGATTTTCAATCTCACCGTATAGACAATAGTGATCAGGACCTAATAAGAAGGAAAATATATTGTGTTTATGAAAGCGGAGTTATTCCTACCTTGGATAAACTGAAAAAGAAGCTAGACAAAGACGAAACCAATGTTAAAACTACTTTAAGTCCCAGTGTTATAAATTTGATAAAAAATGTAATTACTTACATACCAGTTAAAAGCTGGAAAAATTCACTACAGCACATTATAAAAATTGAGGACTCTTACATTTCTATCCAAAACAACATAAATCCTATTGTAATTAATCTCAATGATGACTCTGATAGTAAAACAGAATTAGATTTAGATATTTAAATTAAAAAATTATGTATAGATAATGCAGTTATAAATTTATTAAAACTGCAATATTTAATTTCTGAATGTAATTTTAAGATTATACTTACCTAAATAAACAATAAATAATAAATCTTTATATTATTAGAGTCTCTCCCTAATGTTCTGTCCTTTAATACCTACCGATCCGCAGTTTTATTGCTGTCGGCAGGTATAATCCATAAATGAAGGCAAGAGCTATAGTTTATCCAAGCTAACATTTTTGTGTTGGCTTACATGTTCAAAAACAAAAATTACTAGACTCAACGTCAAAATCAGCTGATTGGCGTAAATCACACAGTAATGGATTAACGGCGTTTCAATTTTTGTATTAAATATTTTTTGTGTTTGGGTGTGTTATTTCGTGTTTTAAAGTAAATAGTGAGATTAGAGGTTACTCAGCAGTGTTTTTATCATTTTTGTGTGGACTATTTGACATTTTTTATATTTAATAATTTATTTTATTTTGGACTAAGTTTTTATTTTTATTGGTTTTAAGAAAAAACCACTAGAATAGATATTTTTTAGTGTATAAATCACTATGATTACTGTATTTCCAGTTTGGAAAAGCTTCGAAACCCACTTTAGAGCTGTGATGAGTCTGAGGTAAGAAAATATAACCTAATAAATATTTTTTGAAAATTGATGCTATCAGAATAGTGATCTTGCAGAAGGTAAAATAACTCGTTTTAAGAGTATCATAATCTAAAAATACATCCTCAGATGTGCCAAATATTTTAAGATTTAAATATATTTATGAATGTATTTTTTAGGATCGCATAGTGGCAGTTGCTGACAATATAAGAAGCAAAAATATGAAATTTATAAGTACCTAACTTAGGCTTAATGGAAAAACCATATGTGCAACGCATGAGAAGGAAATTTTCAAAAGGTTTTATGGAAAATGAAGATTTAGGAGAAAATAAAAATCTTTGGGTGTTTCTCGATGAAACCTGGATCTTCTCGAACAGCTCTTTCCGCAGGTCTTGGCAGGATGACGATGTATATTTTAGTGGAAAGGTAAAACATTCTAATGACTAATTCTTCGCTAGAAAAAAAATGTACTTTCCTATACTTAAGGAAAAATTGAAGGGCCCATTTTTTTTAAATCACAAAGTAAAGCACTTTTACAATCCTCTAATAAAATTTTGTTTTGCCTATAAATTATCACAGATTTACAAAAAAGCTTCCTCTTGCACACCGACAAGCTGTAGAAGACCTGTTTCTCTTTTAGGAATATTTTTACAGCTTCTGCTCCGAAGCATTAGCATTTTCCACTTTTTCCGCACCTTCATCTCTAGAGTTTTGAGACTACGAAATCTTGTCAGTAATTTACATCTGACTTCACTCTAGACAGTCGTAGTATGTGAACACTTAGACTTTAAGCATAAGGGGTATCCTGAGAAAAATATACATTTATGATATGATTCGGTAGATACCTCAGTTAGGGTCTCTTTCATACATAGGACATATGATTAAACCTGTAGCTCTTAGACAACATTAAACTACAGAACACACTTGCGGCATTCTTATAAAACATTAAAGTATGTTTAATTAAAAAACTAATGAAATACTTTTATTTTCCTTGGATATATTATTCTACATGCTGGTTCAGAAAAAGGATTTGTTGATGGTGCAAGTAGAAGTTTTAAATCTAAAACAAAAACAGGAGATTACCATGGCGAGATGAAAGCTGAAAATTTTGAGATGTGGGTTAGAGATGATCTACTACCTAATTTGAAAAGGCCTTCATTAGTAATTTTTGGGTAATGCCAGCTACCATAGTAGGTTGTTAGAAAACTGGCCATATTGTGGCGGGCAGAAAGAAAATATAGTTAAATGGTTAAAAAACCGAAATATTTCTTTTGCAAAATCGGCGACAAAATAGATTTTGTGGTGCTTGATTCAGCGCCTACCAAAGTCTCCCAAATCTTATGTCGTCGATGCTCTTATTCAGGAGGGTGGTCATTAAGTTCTGCGCTTGCATCCATATCATTGTGAATTCAATGCTATTGAAGTGGTATATATTTAAAAATAATAAGACATTCTCTATTTTATGGGACCCACATTATTAGTATATTAATATATTAAATTGTAATAAAAATCATTTCCAAGTTATCTTCTTTTTACTTTTTAGCTTTTCTTTATTAAACTACCTTACTGCTTTTAATAAAAAACTAAATATTAAATGACTATTTCATTTAAACACATTACATCAATGGCCACAGTAGTTGCCAAAATGCTTGAACTCACAAGCATCCACAGCCAGCTGCTAAAACACCAAACCTACCACTTTGTCTGCTCTCTTATCTTAAAAGTGTCCAGACTAGTATCTGCTGCGTGCAGATTGCAAAAACCCCTGGTGGACACTGCCACTTCTAAAGCCTTAAACACGACCTTCCAACGTTTTTGATAAATTTATTTTATAAAATATAAGCATCTTATTGTGCGATACTCTGAATAAATAAATGATTATTACTGTTTTGTTTTATTTATTTTATAATTTAATATAAGAAGCAGCTAATGAAGTTATATCAGATAAAATAAAACGACTTATCTTTAGGCATCTTTAAAAAATTGTAAATTTACATAATAAGGGATATCGAACCATCCCTTATAGTGAGATATTCTATCAAGATATTTCAATTCAACTGTAAAGAGTTTGCCTGCAAATATAACAAAACATAACAGGTCTGTTTGATATTCAGAAAGAGTGTACACTATTTTACATTTTTTTACGTACCTAAGCGCTCTAATTGAAGGTGTATTTAAGGACTGAGTGTAAAATAGTGTAAACTATTTCTAAATAACAAACAATAAATAACTATTAATCTGCACAAGATAGGCGAAAATGATAATTTTTAATAAAATACTATGGCCAAACATCAAGCTTTCACAATTTATGCAAATATATGAACAGCAAGAAAAAAATACTGATGAATTTGGTTATTGTAATCTAACAACATTTTTTTTAAGACATTAAAATTTTGAAACTCCCTTCCCTCAGTACGGTCCTGACTAAAATTCTTATATCAGCCAACTTAAATCTGAAAAACAAAATTTACTAATATGTAGGAATATTCGCATTGCCAACCTAAAAATGTTAGCTTGGATAAACTATAACACGGTATACTTTGAGACCGACTATACAATTATTTTTTAATTTCAAATAAAAACCCCAAATAAAGTAGCCGTCACTATGTAAATAAACATTTCTCAAAAAAGTGTAAATATCTGAGACCTCGCAAAAAACGTTCGTCGTTCGACTCGATGTGATGAAGCGCTTTTGGCTTTTTCGACTTGTTTTGAGCTCCACTATCGCCCATTAAAATCATGAGCATCATACTTTTTACATCCTGTAATATTACCATTAACACAAAATAGGATGACATAAAAAAAAAAAAAAAAATACAGACTGCAAATTTATAAATTAAAACCAGTTATTTTTTGGTCAAACGGTCGGACCTGTCTTCCTTTCTTAAAAAAAATATAGAGCATGTTCCAAATTTCAAATGTGATATTACCAATGATTTTTTTTTAATCAGAAGTATTCATAAAGAGTATGTTTAAAGCGGATATTAAGGTATATACAATGTGTCCGCGGATGCGGTTAACAAGAGGACAAATGGACCAAAAATTGAGAGAAACGAAATAAAGTCATTCTTAATAAAAAAATTCTGCTTGTCAAAAAAATATGAACTACAATGAGAAAATAGATTGTTATCATACAGAGCGTCTCAAAAATGCAAAAACATAAATCGAACAAGAGTAAACAGTTATTTTTTGGCCTTTTAACGTTGAATGATAAATAAATAACTTGCTTTAAATTAATTTTTAATCTTGATTTCGAACTTACTAAAAAAAATTTGAATATACAAAAATAAAAAAATTCAACATTTTTGCAAGTACGCATTTTATATTTACATTTTTTTACATTTTACATTTTTTTCATTGTATATTTATTTTTATTAATGTTTAGTAATGTAAAGGTATTATTCAAGTAAAAGTAATAAAATGCGTACTTGCAAAAATGTTGATTTTTAAATTTTTCCTAAATTCAAGTTTTCTTTATTAAGTTCGGAATTAGGTTAAAAAGTAAATTTGGAACAAGTTTTTTATTTATTATTTCACGTTGAATGGCCAAAAAATGACAGTTTGCTCATGTTCGATTTTATGTTTTTGCATTTTTGAGACGCTCTATATGACAAAAATCTTTTTTCTCATTGTAGTTCTTTTTTTTTTTTGACAAGCATATTTTTTTATTAGGAATTACTTTTTTTCGTATCTTTCAATTTTTGGTTCATTTGTCCTCTTGTTAACCGCATTCTCGGACATACTGTATAACTGCCCAAATTTACATTTTTCTTTTGTGTCTTTTACGACATATTAAACGGCACAATTTTACAGAAAAATTTAACCTACCAATTTATTATATTTTTAGCACTATATCCACTTTAAAAATAAAAAAAATATATTTAAAATTATTTTGACATATCTTTATTTATGGGGATTACTGGGGCTTGTAGATGTGATGACATAACACATTTAAAAATGAAAAATGTTCAAGATAAAAAAAAATTATTTACCTGTTGTGCTGCCAGACACAAAAACTAAAAAAACAAGAAGTTTTACTATTCTTAAAGAAGCATTTTCGGTAAACCCTGTTGATTTGTGGAAATATAAATTTCTTTACGACCAAAAAACACCAGCCACAGCCGCTTTTTCGACTTTTATAAAAATGACAAATCTACAAATCATTATGTGGGTATAAATACCATATCAAAAATACCCTCAAAAAGTGCTGCGTATTTAAACCTAAAGGATCAAGAACTATACACTGGCCACTGTTTAAAAAGATCGTCTGTTACCCCTCATGGAGGAGTGAAATCATCATCAGTAGCGGAGGACTACTTTGAAAAAACCGTCCAAAACAAAAAATGTAACTTAAAAAAAAATTGAGAGACCAGTAAGCAGTCAAGCAGTTGTGTAGGTCTAATAGAACCCTCGACCTTAACTTTCAATGAAAACATGGACAATTTGATTATATCTAGTTTATTTAAAACTGTCATTTTTATTTAATATTAATGTTATTTTAGGAATCTGTAATAATAACGATAAAAAATAAATACATATTTTTAAACAAGAGAGTGAGTTTTTAAACCATAACCACAGCCCTACTTCACTAACAAGCCGTGAACAAGGAAATCTGGCAACTATGCCTTCAGATCTAGCGACACACGTTTGCTGTTCTTTAGTCATATGATTTACGTTGAATGACCTGTTGCTCTGTTGTTTTATTGTGAATAAATCAACTTTTTTGAAAAAAATATTGTTAAGATAAAGACTAAACCTGTAAAAGGTCTTACTGTGGAAATTTGTGAGTGACGGGACAGTTTTTCCGCAACTTGCGTAAAAACAAGAATATCTGCGGGTGAAAAGTGCCGGTGTTATAAAGTACTTAAAGTAAATGGCGGCAAATGAACTTGACATTTTGTGGTGGTGCTTTTTAAAAAATAATTAAAATTGAAAGTGTGTTTTAATGATTCGTGTTTGGCTTTAATTTTGGGATTTTTTAGTTATTTTTTAAAAACAGTAACAAATATTAGCAGGAAATTACCGAAGTCGTAGGTATACAATTGATCATTTCTCTGTTAAATTTTTTAAGAAAATTTGTTACCTGGGTTGAAGCTTGGCATAAACTTGAAAAAATAATGGTCGCCTTACAAACGACACCTATTCTGCACTTTGCCATAGTACCTCTGTTTTACTAGAAATAATTGACTATTCATTTTCAAAATTTGATTTGTCGATATTTTACCAGGTAAATTTACTACTGAAAAGTTAGAAAAAGATTTGGTAAATAAGACTTTCGGAGGTTGTAATTACAATGTTAGCTTTGATGATATTTTAAATGCTGAGAAAAAAATTAGACTCAAACATATATTTAGAAGCGCTGCTGATGGTAATTTCTCTTTAGCTGAGTTAAAAAACAGGGAGACAGCTGTATCCAGGAAAATGATCTTGATTGGAAATACCTCAAAAAATTACACTAAAAAATTTTTTGTTTTTACTTGAAACGAATACCTAAATGAATATGAAATTGACAAATCGGTACAAATTTATATAGCCGGTTATGCTGCCCACAAAATTGTAAAAATATAATAATTGTAACATCTGTGTTTCTTTTCTTGTTGAAAGTAAGGGAAACCTTTGACGACGAAATACTTTGATTGTCTACAACGTGGCGGTTTTAAAGGTTCCTACAGAAATTGTTAAAGACGTTCTGTTCCATATGTGCGCGTTTTTTTGAGAAAATATTAATGACCCTGATACTGAGAGTGATTCCTAAAAATGGAAAATCAAAAAGCTATCCTGTGTGATCTAACTAATTAAGCACTAGACAACATGAAGGCTTTAATGATTTATGCTCGCAATGTATTTGTGGTAACGAGAACAAAAATATGTCTATTATGATGTGCTCTATATTTTCAAACATTCTTTTTAAATAATTATGTTAAAAAAGAAATAACAAAAATGCCACAGAAAAATCGGAAAAGGCTGAGTCAAAAAACAAAAAAGGAAACTAGACACATTTAATAAATAAAAAACAAAACTAAAATAAGTACAATTACTAACAAATGTTAAATTACACTTGTTTCCTTTTACAACAGCATCATGTTCTTATGCCTTGACCTATGCACATAAATTAATTTGTTTTAGAGTTTAAATATTATATAAATATATTTATTTTTTCAATTATTATACTGATTTAATTATTTTAATGGAAATATCAAAACTATTTACGCGATCTTTGAATTGAGCCTTAAATGAATTTAAAAATACGCGCCTCGATACCCGGATCACTGCTCATCGCGCTCGAGGGAAACCGATCCGAATCTCTTGCCGGTTGCGGCGTTGCCAAGTGGTTGTTCACGGCTTGTAGTGAAGTAGGGCTGTGCCATAACCCACTTGTGGGTTATGGTTTCTATCACACTAGTGTGTTATTTGATAGTTTATCGGCCTAAATTGGCACAAATAATGACTCCTATAACTAGCAAGTGTTGGATAAAAATAAATTTTTTATCGACAGCCGTCTATGGCGTTGAGTAATTCACGTTTTGCCGTGGCCTTATTTTTATGCTTTTTCAACCAAAACTGGATTAACTGCAACTGAACATATATTATTGCACTTCATGCGAATTCTCTTCACATCAAAATATTTGGCGAGTTAGGTCAATGGGCTCTTTAAGCGTTAGAGATGCCCCTTTTATAAGCTGTGTATCTGTGTAGCCTTTTGAGAGCGTTTTCCTTCGTTCAGCAAAAGTACTTAATTTTTAAACAGCCTTTGATCCGACAAAGACCAACTTTTTAAACGTTCCGCTGCAGTGCTTAATTTGAGGAGAAAAAGTTTTATTTACCAACGCTCCGTTTGAACAGGGCGCAGTGAAAAAAATCTGTTGCTATTTTTATATGTGACTTTAAAGGAAAAATATATATATATATATATATATATATATATATATATATATATATATATATATATATATATATATATATATATATGTCATAGTCTAAGGTCGATATGCAGTCTCTGCGCGGAATAAATGGTTTATCCTAGGTTTGACCAAAGCCTTCGGACTAACCCCGAAATAAATTCCAAATTCGGCCTTTGACTAAAGTATTTTAGTCAAACCTAGGAGTTCCTAACTGTTAAGTCAAAGTTCGAAAGTAAATAATCTGTTTCGGGCTTTGCCTAGTCGTTTCTAGAAGCGACTGGCAGACTCGGTCAAACGTCGACTGTACTTTTAACACGTTTAAATAAGTTTATACTTGCGGTTAGTTGTGTTAGTTTTGGTTAGTTGTAAATGTAAAAGATCTGACGTATTGTGGAATTTTAAATGTCATAATGGCTCACCATGTCTGAATAAAGATATTTTTTTTAATTTTAACTATGACAATATAACAACAATAAACATTAAAATTAAAAAAAAAAACGTTATTACATCTAATTTAACAAACTGAGACTTTTTAATACCTAATTGAAGTTTGACTGGTCAAACCCCGATTTCATTAAATTGAGTTTTGACGTTTTCCTGACCAAGTTAGTCTTTCCTAGGTTTGACAAAAATTCTTTAGTCAGAGAGCGAAAAACTTCATTTGTTTGGGCTTTGACTAAGACTTCAAGTCAGACCTGAGGATTGACTAGTCAAACCTAGGAACGCCGGAACTTCGAGGATTGACTATAACATATATATAAATTTAGCCTACATGTATTGCTATTTCGTTTAGTTTACAAGGTTAAGAAATGTTTAAATGGATTAAGTCTTAGGGCATTTAGTTTACACAGTTGATGTTTTTCTTAAAAATTTGGTTTAGATTTCTTAATATTTAAATAGCTCTTTATATTTCCTTTTTAACGATACTTGCCACTTAACAGTTTAAAAAAATCTTTTAAAAAATTAAATTTAACAATACATTTGGCAACGCTGGTCTGACGCCTCATCAATGCGCTTCGTGTCAATTTTCCTTATAAAGATATCACATAAATGTGTTTTCTACAAACAAAAGCGGTAATATTAAAAAAAAAGATATTTTTTGTGTTTTAGTAAAAAATATTTTGCCAAACCAAATCTAAAAAATATAGCAATTTGATAATATGAAGATTATACGGACTCACAAAAATGTTTGTTTTATTTCATACATACATCTGTTTTGCTAACTGCTAATTTATCTACTTAATGAACCCCCGATTAAAAACCTTGATTTTTATGCTATTTATTTGCAAGATACAATTATTTAAAAAAAATACATTTTTTTCTTTTGATCAACAGCTTAAAAAAAGGTCATTGCGGAGATAAAACTGCACTTTTACAGTGCAACATTTTAAAAAATGCGAAATAATCTCTGTTGTAAATAAATGTCTCTTGCAAATAAATACCATAAAAAAAACAAGGCTTAAAATCAAAGGTTTATTTAGTATATAAATTATCAGTCTGCAAAATAGAAGTTTGTAAGGAAAACAACAAACATTTTTGTTACTACGCATAATCTTTATATTATCAAATTGCTATCTAATGTTATTTTAAGATTGCTTAAATGTGTTTTGTCAAAATAGTTTAAAAAACAAACTAATATGTTTTAAAACATTATTGCTTAAATTTGTAAAATACAGCTTTAAGTCATACCTCTATAAGGGACATATGCTTTGTGTATGATGAGACGTCGGCCTGACGCGACGTTGAAAAATCTATTGTTAAAAAGTATATTAAAAAATATATTTTAAACTGTTTAGTAACAAGTAGGGTATTGTTGAAAATAAATTAAAGAGCTATTTAAATGTCGAAAAATTAAAGATGGCAGCAATATGAAAATCAAAAATTTTAGATAGAAAGAAGACAAGTTTTTTTTGGCCTGGCAAACGAGTGCTTTAGCCACAGAAGTCAAGTTAAATCAACCAATTATGACGCCCAAAATCTGGCATAAAATGTTGACATTCCTTATACTTCATAGTATTTGGGAATAAAATAATTATTGCTCAATTAAAAAATAATATTTTAATTTTAAAATTGCTTTTTGCTTGTCAATCTTCACCTGTATACAGAAACGTTTTGGTAATTTTTAAACGTCACACCGCAGTTTTTAATTAAGTAAAACAGTTCGCTACGCGCCGGAAAGCCGTTTTTAATTTCGACTGGCGGTCGTGGAAAAAAAAGACGTTTTAATCATTGCGAATTGGTTGGTTGTCTTTGTAATTAAGTTTAATATTTAGAAAAAATTGTCCAAAAATCCAGTTAGAAGTATATATTTATTGTAATTTAAACTTGGCTTATACTTATTTTAATTTTGTGTTGACATGTATATGAGTATATAAAAAAATATGTATGCTTGTTAAAAATTAAAGACAGTCTTTATATCTAATATAAAAAAAGTTTATTAGGTTAGTTTAAAAGTTAGGACACCCACGGTACGTTAGTACTTAGAACTCAGCCTTCGTGGACTGTCCACAGATTAAAAAAAAAGTTTCCAAAATAACACAATTCTTTTTTTAGTATAATTTTGTATTTAAATCAATAAAGAAAACATTTATTTTAGAAACATATGTTTGAAAATGCCTTACATCTAGTTTGGGTAAATTCGTTTAATACTGTTAGACCATCAGATGGGAGAACATTCTTTATTTCTAACGGTATTATCCCTTGGTCTAGATTTTAGTATGTGCTTGGTCTACCTCTTGTCAGTACTATCCAATTAAAGGTTCGGCTCAGCCTCGATCACATTGGGCCAAAATGGCACCTTCTGCCTTACATTTTTGGCTTCGGCTAAAAATGTCGCATATATGGGCGAAGACGTAGTTTTGAATTCAACTGCCCAAAAACGATAAGCAAGGCAAACGTATCATTGGCCTGACCCATCGGTCTAATCGCCATACTTTTTATGAATGTTAGTTTATTTAGTCTAATATCGAAAGTGCATTTAACAATAATATAATAAAAACAATTTTTGAATAATCTTCTAACTTATTACACAATATTTTTAGTCCATATGATGATATGAGCCCTATCATCATAATGACTAATACATTTTTATAACGATGAGATGCAATTTATTTATAATTATTATTTATTTTCAATTATTAACAATATTTTAGCATATAAAACAGAGTAAAATATAATCTGCATCGGTATTTTTAAAATATTATGCTTTTATTCAGTTCTAAACTAAGATTCCTGCGTTGATCAGATCTTCGATTTCAAACACTAGTACCCTAAAGTTCCACTAAAGTCTACTAAATTCCTTATAAGGTCAACTACATTAGATACACGTATTTTTGGCGTGATTGCCCATTTACATACATTAATGACGTCTTAGTTACGGTTTAGTGACGGCCCATAAAGTTGTATCGGTGCCCGTTTTAAAATGGACACATTGACGTATCCATTGTCGACGATATTTTTCAGTTTTGTTTGAGCATCGGACCGATGATTTTGATAATGACGAAATGCCTGTTACAAAACCTTGCATTTGGTCATAAAAATATCGATGACAAGAAGGTTACTGAATGCATAGGACAAAACTCCGTTTTGTATGATTTATCTCGATACTTGTTATACATTAATAAAACTTGTATACATACGCAATAAAAATAAACGATGTTATGAACAATTATTACTCTTGGGTATGTGTAAAATTTTATCAAGTACGAAGTCGCGCGGCTGGTCTGTCAACAAAAGGCAGAGCATTCTACGCCTTAACACATTTTCCTGTAAAAAAAATTAAATCGTAATAATCCTTACAGACGCAGGAAGTTCTATTTTATTAAAAAAATTATGCACTTTATTGCTAAAAATATTACTAAATATATTATTTAATTTCAAAACACGACAATACACACCTTTAAATTAAAAATAATATGACAATACCCACAATTTATCTTTCTTACCAAAACAAACAAACTACTTCTTTACAGCTACTTCTTTTCAACTTTTTATCCCATTTCAAAAAGCCATAATAGTTCTTCTATAATACCAACAAGGAATTAAATGACCGACCATAATTGGGAAGTTCGTGCAAGTTGTGGGTTTCGAAGTTGCAAAAACTTCGGGCCTAATTACACCGGCACATAATTCTGGTGGTTTGTCCAGAGAAAATGACCAGTTTTCGCATAGCTACGCTTAAATTTAAGGCCTAGGAGCACGTGATCGCCAGTCTTATGTCATAGTATATAAGGTAAAAGTTTTTCCGCGCAATGATTCCAACAGGGTAACTTAGTAACGATTAGTTACTAAGATTGTCGGTTTATCCTTTTTAAATTTTAGTAACGGTAAATCATAATTAAACAGATTATGAAAAACCAAAGTAGATAGATCCAAATGCTGGTACAGTTTTATTCATAAAAAAGCGTACAAGAAATTAGAAAGAGACGCAAGTTTTGCCATGTTTTCGTAAAACCGGCTTATCTAAATGATTGTTTATTAGAGGTCACAGGTCATAGATTATCAGAATTGCAATGCACTGACGTCGGTGTAATTCATTTTGAAAATGAATGGTGGTAACGTTTGATAAACTTTGAGAAAATAAAATAAAAATGCCTCGTCAGTTGTCTGAAGTTGAAAAGGCTCAAATTGTATAAAGAATCGAAGAAGGATGGTCAATTCGTGCTGTAGCGAAGTTGTGTAATATAAATAAAAAAACTATATTGAAAATTAAGCAATGCTGGGAACAAGAAGATTCCCTAAAGAGAAAAATTGGTTCAGGTCGACCCAAACTTTCCAACCCTGAACAGGATGCTGTTTTTTTGGGATATTTGAGGAATAATCCATTTGCAACTACAAGGGATGCTGTTATTGATACAGCATTTCCTGCCTCCCAACCTACCGCCAGCAGGAGAGTAAAGGAATCTGACAACCACAACTAACCACAACTAAAATGTCACCCAGCTGCGAAAAAAATGTGGCTTAACGAAGAACGGCGACAATCGACATCGTTTATGTTATTGATATTGTCACACCAATGGATGACATTTTCCATAACCTTTATCATCAAATAACCTCATATAGAGAAACATTGACATCAGCCGTTTTAAGCAAATATGACGAAGGTGGCTCTCTCTTTAATTCTTGTACCCCATTTTTATGAATTTAACTGTACATCCTTAATTAAATTTTAATAACGGTAAATCATAGTTATTTAGATTATAAAAAACTAAAGTATATAAATACAAATGTCGGTAGGTCATATTAACATTTCAGTAACGGTGTATCATAGTTAAACAGATTATGAAAGTCTAAAATAGAAAATTACAAATATCGGTGGGTCATATCTAAATTTTAGTAAAGGTAGATTATAGTTAAACAGATGATGAAAAGCCAAAGTGACGGTAAATCATAGTTAAAAAGCTAAAGTAGATAATTACAGATGATGTAGTAAGGTCATATCCAAATTTCAGTAAAAGCAAATCATAGTTAAACAGATTATGAAAAGGTAATGTAAGGGTAAATAATAGTTAAACAGAGTTTAAAATAAAGTAGATATGTTCAAATCTCGGTACGACATAACTGATATTCAGTAAAGGTAAATCTTAGTTATTCAGATTATAAAAACTAAAGTAGATAAGTACAAATGTCGGTAAGTCATATCTAAATTTCAGGAACGGTAAATCGTAGATAAATATATTATAAAAAGCTAAAGTAACGGTAAATCATAGTTAAACAGGGTACGAAAATAAAGTAGATAAGTACAAAAATGTCGGTATGTCATATCCGAATTTCAGTAACGACAATCAGATTATGAAAACTAAAATCGGTAAGTCCAAATGTCGGTATGTCATATCCAAATTTTAGTAACGATAATTAGAATATGAGAAACTGAAGTAGTTAAGTGCAAATTTCGGTACGTTAGAGATATCATGTGAACTATGCAAAGACCGCTTAAAGTGTCCTATGGCCTCTGCGAACAATCGAGAACAATTATAAAGGGTTTCGCACTGTGACACTGGCAGACCCTTCGTAACTTTCCGTAATCGCTATATTGTTAGTACAATTTGTCTCAAGATTGTTAAAGTGCATTTTTAAATAAGTAATAACTAAAATTGGCAGTCTATAAAGCTGAGGGAAATAAGTAATTTTATGGATTTAGAGTAATGTTGAGCACACTATTTAAGAAATTTAAACATATTATAAAGTTAAATTAAGTTAAAACAATTGGTTACTAATAAACCATAAAAAAGTATAGTATTTGCAGTTTAACTCAAATTCTCTGTTTTTACAGGCAGAAGTTAGGGTTGGCATTTATTATACAGGGTGTTTGAAAAGGACGCGGCAATATTTAAGGGGGCAATTTGTGAAAATTTCATAGTAAAATTAATTAAAGGCAAATATCTCGAGAACTGTTGGTCTTGGCGATTCAATTATTAGGACCTTTTTTGTAGAAAATTAAATTTTCAATAACTTTGTTATGCATCTTTTTTGTGTAGCTCTTGTAATTTAGGAGAAAATGACAGAAAAACGAGAATTTTATGAAACTTTTGTAGAGCATTCAATTATCAAAAAATCCTGTTTTTGGGCGAGACGATAACATAAAATGCTGCTGATTTATGGAAAAAAAATCAAAGTATACGTGTTTTATAAATGGAAAATCTTCACACGCTTTGGGCGAATACTTAATATTAATATTAAGGGCTAAAACTTTCAGGGAGTTTTTTATATATAAAGATTTTTGCGTTATACACTTAATTTAAAAACAGAAATTTTTAAAACCATAGGGATTTAAAAATTAAATATTAACAGAAGTTAGATGTCACAAATTAGAAACAAAACCAAAAGAAACAATTACACCGGAACACATCACACACACACACACACACACACACACATAATTGTTCCTTTTTTTATTTTTTACAAAATATGGTATGGTTTTTAAAAATTTCTATCCGCTAAGTCCAAAGCGGAGCAAATTGTTTTCACAAAATACTAGCTTTAGAGATTATCTGTGATTCGAATAGATACCAATATATCCTTGTAATTTCTTTGAGATAAACAATGACTGTTTTTGTCTTTAAATCTCTATTAGTCTACACGGTCGCAATAAAAGTAATGGGCACATAAATTTGAAAAAGATAGAACGTAAAACGGAACGCCCCGTCGTTCGGTTCTATATTGCGTGTTTTTTACACTCGGCGATCACTTTTTAGGGCTGATAAACCATTAACAGTTAGAAAGAGTGAAAATGTAAATAAAGAAATGTATACTTGTTGTTGGTAATTAGTAATTCCTTTTAAGTACTTATAAAAGTATTATGGTACATAGGTTTTTATACTGAGACATATTTTTGGAAAAAAAGTTAAATGTTTTACTTATCGGGCCCACGGCCGATTTTATTGAAATTTAGTATACAGGTATTTTTTGAAACTGGTCACAGCCAAACTATGGCTGGTTTCATTAATAAGTCAAAGGCTTTTCTTTGGATGTAATCTAAAATAATTGTGTGTAGCTGTTCTACTACTGAACTGAATGATTATATTATTAAAATACATTTATTTTAAGCTTTCTTTAGTCGTTATTTTTAACAAAAAACACCACCAAAGAAAAACATATATTTACTTTTAAAAAATCAACAAAACCATGTAGGGATTTTTAAGCCATAGACAACTTGGAAAACAATTGAAAAGCGCCCACTTTTTAAATTTTAATTGTGTTAAAGTGGAGTTTACATTAACTGCATTTATTTTGTTTGTGTTTAAAAAAACGTTGTCAATTACCTATTTAATATATTTCTTATCACCAAATCCAAATTCAGAGAAATGTGTTTTATAGAATTTTCCAATTTCTTTATTAAATAATATTTTTTTGTGTTTTTTTACATTTTATACTAATTTTAATTTAAAATATGGCGCCTTTTAGTTAACTTATTTTTCTAAAAATCCTTAGATAATTTTTTTGAGTGTATTTTTAAACGTATTTTTAGTAAAACTAGTGAGTAATTAATTGGGAAAATATGTCTATCCTGTAAAATAAAAGTATCTACCATAAAATCATTCAGTTTGGCTGTAGCCAGGTTCAAGAAGAAGGAATTTTATAAAAGTTTGTGCATTTTTAAGGTTAAGTCCGAATAGGGTGTTAGAACTTAAAAACTTAAAGCTTCTGACAAATTTTGACTTAAGATTCGTGATCAGCGCTTTGAAAAACCTCTGTATACTAAATTTCAATAAAACCGGCAGTGGGACCGATAAGTAAAAAATTACCAAAAAAATAATTATTTTTATCGCGATTTTATTAGCTTGATCTGTATATTTGTATGTACGTATGTAACGGAATCTTTCAACGTAATTTCTACCTATTTTAAGAAGTCTGAAAAGCTTGAAAAGTTTACCTTTGTTCCAATATTCTGACTAGGGTCATTAGAAAAAAATATTTAGATTAGTTTGCAAAGATTAAGTGTATACCATTTACAGAACGACGGTAAATGTCATTCTTTTTCATAAATATATATATATTTTTAAATCTTACCACTGAAATATATCTTAAGCAAATAAATGGTACAATTTTGGTATCATAAATTTCGCTATAGCTTTTTTCTACAAGCATTTTAAAATAATTGTTTGAATTATTAAGTCAAACATGTTACAATGGACCACTTTTAAGTTTTATGTAAAATAATTATTGCTTTTGGAAAAAAATAATAAAATATTTAAAAAAATCCAGACTAATTTTGCATAAAAAAAACATTTTAAAAATTGTAAAAAAGACAATTGAAAACCCTAAAATCAAAACAAAACTTAATTTAAAAAAAACCTATACTAAAAATCGAGGATCTTAAATAAGATAAAAATACGTTTTATATATAAAAAAAATTATCTCATATAAAAAAAATCGCTTAGATCTGATGAAACGTTGTAAAATTTAATAAATCTGATATCTGTCAAATTTCAATAAAAATACTTTTGGCGGCTTTCATTTTAAAGGTTTTGACGTCAACTTTTTTTTTGTAAAGCAATGCCTATATCTATCTTGCCTTAAGAAAATGTTGTGGACAAAAATTAAAAAAAAAAAATTTTGCCAAAAATTATTATTAATTATTTAAATTCCCTATACACCGTGTTCAAAATTAAGTCGGCACTATTGCTAACTTTTTTATTACACGAGATACAAGTTAGGTTAAATTAGCAAAGTTGTGTACATTTTTACGCTGATTACAATGACGATAATAGAAAAACAAATAAACATCAGATTTACGAGTTATTCACAAAAATATACTTTTTTAAATGCAACACCTGTATTTGTTGCGTTAAATCGATAGAGAATGTAATTTTCTATACAATTAGTTATTAACATTTTTTTCTAAGATGATAAATAGCAGAGTTATTTCTATTTAAACGCATTTTCCGTAACTGGACGCAGGCAGCCATGGAATTCTTAAAATCACATTTTTTGTAGTCATGTCAGAAACTAAATTTAAATAAAGTCCGCCATAAAGGATATAAATTTGTCAAACCTTCTAATTACTTGGGTAAATAATAAACATCGTAGTTTCAGTTTTTTTTTAAATAACGCATAACTAAGTAACATTAATAAATACATTATGCTAATAATTGCTATATTGGCATCATCCAAAAAATCCTTCAACACATTTCTTAGTAAATTCAGATATTGTTTGCCTGTTAAAGATCCTTTATAAAACACAGGTCCAACAATTTTTGATCCAATGAGGCAGCACCATATGTTTAAGCAAAAACATCTTTGTGAATTGAAAGATGATGGCGCAGGAGATTGCAATTCTCCAATAATGTTGGTTCTTTCAGTTAAACATGCCTCTATTACTAAAGTTAGTATCATTGCTTTAAAGAATTATTCGTAAAAAGTTTAGATTATCTATAAGCAGCAATTACAGACATTGGCAAAAGGCGTATAGCCTTTTGTAATCACCTAGCAACAAAGTTTGTGTGGGTCTGTATTTGTAGGGTACATAATTGTGTTTTTTTAAATTTTATTAATGGTTCCTTAGCATAGATTAAGATCTGACCTACAGTCTTTCACACACTTTTAAATATACCAAGACATTAATTTCTGTTTGTTGATTAAGTATAAAGGTTTTCTAATTTCTACGCTTAAGAAACACTTTTGTTTGATTAAAACTTTCGATAAAGGAGTAAAAAATATCTTCTGTTTGGCATATTTCTTTCAGGAAATGGTTTCACTCTAAAGTCTAATGCCATTTTTTTGGCAAATTATGTAGCATTCTATCATATCAAACTTTTCCAAATGAGAGCATTTTAAACAACAGTAGCATAAATGAACTGTTGCCTTATGATTTACTAGTTGTCACTAAAACATCATGGTGGATACACATGTCATCTTTTGTTTTTTTTTGTCATAGCATACTACGATAATTTGTACAAAAAATGTGATTTTAAGAATTCCATGGCTGCCTGCATCCAGTTATGGAAAAATACATTTAACTTGAAATAACTCCGCTATTTTTCATTTTAGGAAAAAATGTAAATAACTTATTATATAGAAAATTACATTCTCTTTTAAATTAACGTAACAAATAAAGGGTGTTGCATTTAAAAAAAGTATATTTTTGTGAATAACTCGTACATCTGATGTTCATTTGTTTTTTTATTATCGTTCTTGTAATCAGCGTAAAAATGTACACAACTTTGCTAATTTAACCTAACTTGTATCTCTAATAATAAAAAAAGTTAGCACTAGTGCCGACTTAATTTTGAACACGGTGTATTTAAATTCCTTATAGTTAATAGCCTATTTATAAGGAACAAAAAACATGCAAATCCCAAACCATATTTGTAAACTTCCAACCAAGCGATATAATTCTTTATTTTTATTTATTACCTTAGATTTAAAAAATGTTATTAGGAATCTTTCGAACAATCGCAAATAGCCTGGAAAATAATTCAGAGATGAACCTTTATATTATTCGCAGTTCACACCCAATCAAACAATCTCATGAATAGCTCTTTTGTCCTCGGAAAATCCACGCGCTAAAAATCTCATTTCCTTCATTATTATGCGTTCTGGGTTTTTCCGAGTCTACGTTTTCTTCTTTATTTTGATTTGCCGTTTTATATGTGCAAAAAAGTTTTATTTTTCGTCGGTTTTCTTATCCATATAAGGTTTGCTTTTTTCCTGTACCTAATATAAATACCAGAAAAGAGTCTTCCATACATTTTAAAGGGGTATTCTGGTCTAGAAAATTTAAAAATTTAAAAAAAATTTTTCATATTTTGATACTTTAGATATTCAAGGATATCTTTTTAAAATGATTTTTTGAAATTAAAATTATTTAAAAATTTATAGCTAAAGCTGCTGTTCGGCGCAATGAACTAAATTCAAAATAAATATCAATTTCTAACGAATATTTCTGGATTTTAGTTTCTGAACTTGATAAAGCTGGTGCTTTGTATAGCAGACGCTGTAGTAGCTTGCGTTATCCATGACAATAACACTGCTGTTTGGAATATTTTTTAAAAGATAATTTTGAAACCAGTTTTTAGAAAGTTCTGCACTTGTATTCTCCAGATAATCCAAGCTAGAATCCTTATTATTCTTTGCAGACAACAGCAAGCAGTTTGGGACAAATCCGTCTTCTGAACCAGCGTGTATTATGATAATGCCTTTTTCTTTATTTGAAGGTGCTTTCGTCTGACAGTTTTGACTGGAATCAACCCATCCTTTAGATACTGTGTCTTGTGTATCGAACAATGTTTCATCCAGGTAAATTATGGATCTGTTTTCTAACCTATATCCTTTAATTCCTAAAAGGTAATTAAATCTCCAAGTGCGTAATGTGTGCGATTCCATTACTACTTGTCTTTTCTCTACTTTGCGGTATTTAAATCCCATTTTTTTTATCTTGGGACAGTCCACGAAGGCTGATGCCTAAGTACTAATGTACCGTGGGTGTCTTCAGTGTGGTGAGAGGGAGTTTGTTCACACGGGACTTAAATTTTTGGAGATTGGGAGGAGAAGGAAAAACTTCTGTGGGCAGCAGGTTCCATAGTCTTGACACTCTAGGAATAAAGGAACGAAGAAAGCGGGAAGTTCGGGGCCTCCCTAACTGAACTGTAAAAGGATGCATAAAAGTTGCACTACGTGTTGCCCTGTTGGGAGCTGCCAGAGAAGGAATAATACTGGCCAATTCCTTTGAGCAGAAGCCGTGAAAATACCTATAGAAGAGCGACAGATCCCCTACAGCTCGACGATGGGCAAGAAGAGGAAGCCTTTCTGTGAGCCATGGATCATTAATAAGACGAACAGCTCGTTTTTGAATGGAGTCGAGAAGGCTAAGTGTTGTAGGGGACGCCATTCCCCAGACATGAGAACAATATTCCAAAGAGGGTCTGAAGAAGAGAAATATTTTCTGGCTCGAAAGAGGAATCCAATCTTTTTTGAAGCTGCCGAAGCTATGGTTGAAATGTGTTTGTGCCAGTTGAGGTTATTCTCAAAAGTAATGCCGACTAGATTAAACGACTCTTTGTTCTGCAGAACTTGGCCGCTCATATGTAAGGGATGAGCATTCGCAGACTTTTTTCGCGACAGCGAACATGACTGTGTTTTTGAGGCATTAAACTGAACACGATTTTTGGCGCCCCAATCCAAGATAAGTTTGAGGTCTTGTGAAAGAGATATCTGCATTGACCTGCGCTTGTTTTCAAAATCAGAATACACGGTGGCTTAAGAAATTGAATACTAGAGTGGAGGGTACTATCGTCAGCAAAACTATGAATGGGATTGATTGTGGAAGAGAGAAGATCGTTAATGTGTAGAAGAAACAGCGTGGGTGCCAGCACTGAGCCCTGGGGCACCCCAGCATTTATTTGGTAGAAGCTGGAGGAATGACCATCTACACTAACTGATATACGTCGATTAGAAAGGAAACTGGAAAGCCAAGAGCAAAGCTTAGGTGGAAGACCGTAAGAAGGAAGTTTGTTAAGAAGCCCATTATGCCAGACCTGATCGAAAGCTTTGGATATGTCAAGAGCAACGACCTGGGATTCACCAAGAAACTCAAGGGACTTGTTCCAGTTGTGTGAGACAAAGGAAAGAAGATCAGCTGTGGATCTACTGTGACGGAATCCATATTGTCTATCATGTAAGATCTTATGTTTTTCCAGATACTTTAAGATTTGGGAATTAATGAATTTTTCCATTACCTTGCAAACAACTGAAAGAAGAGATATAGGTCTATAGTTAGAAGGGAGACTTTTGGATCCTTTTTGGGGGCAGGTTGCACACTTGCAGCTTTCCAACTCTCCGGAAAATGCCCGTGTCGTAAGAGATTCGAAAGAGGCGAGTTAAGATGGGTGCAAGCTCGGGAGCACATTTTTTTAAGACGATTGCTGGTATGCCATCCAGCCCAGACGATTTTCTAGTATTAAGAGAAGAAAGAATACGCTTGATCTGTTTGACTTTAAAAATTATATCGGACATTTTATGAGAAACAGGGACAACTGTTGGAAGAGAAAGATTAATAGGAGGATCAAGCGTAGAATTAGCAGCAAATTGTTTGGCAAATAGTTCGGCTTTTCCTTTGGAGGTAGAGACAATTCCATCTTCAGAGATTAGGGGTGGAAAAGAATTTGTGCAAAAGTTCTGACTAATATTTTTGGCAAAGGACTAAAAAGCTTTACTGCCATTTGAGCAAGAGAGAACTTTATCTTTTATTCGATTGTTAAAACGGTCTTTTGCATCTGAGATGGTCTGATTATACTGATTTCTTGCTTCGATGCTAGCCTGTCGATTTTCGGGACTGGGGTTTTGAAGAAACTTTTTTTGGGCTTGAAGTTTTAAAAGTCTGGCTTTGTCACAGGATTTAGAAAACCACGGTTTGTGCTTTGAAATTATGGGGTTCTTTTTAGTGTGGGGAATATAGGTCTCAATGCCTAGTTGAATTGTTTCGGTAATTTGTTTACATATTTCTGAAGGATCGTGAGTAGAAAAGCAGGTAGGATTCCAAGGGTAGCTGGCAAAGAAATCTCTTAGACCATCCCAGTCGGCCGAATTGTAGTGCCAGATGGTTCGTGGCGGCATGCTTTCAGTTGCCTCAAAATGAGTGGAGTATGATACGGTGACCAAACCATGGTCAGAGCGACCAGCAGTTACTGATGTTTGGTAGAGTTCGGGGATGGAAGTAAGAAAGAGATCTAGGGGGTTAGAATTATGGGTGGGAACCCTAGGAAAGTAGGTAGGTTCCATAATTAGATTGGTGAGCGAATTGCTGATTGCGAAGTTTTCTGCTGCTCTGCCTTGTGTATCAGTTTTTGTGGAGCCTAGCCAATCCTTATTATGAACATTAAAATCCCCGAGGACGATTACTTCGGCCAATGGAAACTGGGAAATAATATTGTCGATCTTTATTGAAAGGAAATCAAAGAACTCGTTGTAGGAATTGTCAGACGGGGACCGGTATATACGGCAGATGAATTTAGTAGAAGATCTGAAAGTAAGTTTAAGCCAAAGAATGTCAGGCCTACCCGATTCGAGGTTAGAAACCCTAACACAAGCGAGGTCGTTGCGAACGTAAGCACAAACGCCGCCATGGGGTCGAAAAGATGAAATGAGTTCATAACCTGGGAAAAGGAGGTGGTTGGTTGCTGCTTTGGGACTTATTTGGGTTTCGGTAAGAAATAGTATGTGGGGTTTGGCGGATTGAAGGTAATGGTGAACAGAGTTCACGTTAGAGTTAAGCCCACATATATTTGTAAACGATATCAGACTTTTCGATGGTGGCCCCCCAAATGTACCCCTCGCCCGGAGAACCGAATGGAGGGGTATTTTACCTCCGGATAACTTTACGTTCGGGTGTGCCATCATCATTATTTCCAAATTTTAGTAGAGTGGAAAAAAAAAAGAAAGGAAAAGAAAAAGAAAGAAGAGGAAAAAGGAAAACTAAAAGAGAAAGAAGGAGGAGGAAGAAGGAAAACTGACTCACCGCCCAGAACTCGAAACGTACTAAGACTTCACGAGTCCTTTAAAGGGCAAATGGGGTGGTACCCCTCAGGCGAGGAAAGCTCCTCTATCACCTACAAAGAACTCTATGGAGGTTGGCACGGCTAATATTTATATTGAATTTGTCTTCGTCTAGCTTTTTTTCCAGTTTATCCAAGGTAGGAACAACTTTGCTTTCACGACGACAATATATTTTCCTTCTTATTAGGTCCTGATCACCATTGTCTATATGGTGAGATTGAAAATCACTACGTTTTTTCCTTTTGTTTCATTCTTCACTAATAATAATATCCCTTATCGATGATATTGGTGTTTTTGTAAGTAGGCAGCTTTCTTTAAAAGCTTCTTGTTTAATTAGTCCTCTAATAAATTAAAGTTTCATGCACATTTTTCACATCCTGTTTTGCATCTAATGACGCAACGCGAAACGCACAGTAAAAGCGATTATTCAACACTGCCACTAAAATATTAGCCAAAATATTTAATGCAATGGTTAAGGCTCAAGAAATAACTGGCCCCCCCCTGCCCTGCCCTTATGAAATAATGAGTTTACCCAATAACAATAAGTAATTGAGACAGACTATACCATAAATAACCATACATTAAAATAAAGGATTACTTATTATTAGGCAATAATATTACTAACTTTGATTACTTTATTCTAAGTCCAGTTATTTACTACAAATTTTTGGAATGCATTAATTAATCAAACTCCCTGGGTCCACTCGATGGTGACCTATAATTTTGTAATTCTCTCTTCTTCGCTGGTCTTATTTGACGATAAACTTATAAAATTCTCGAATAATCTCCTAGAAATTAGTCGAGACCTTCGCCTCTTAATTGCAATTGAGACGTTAAAAAAGCGAGGGTAAAAATACCTGGGGGTGATATAAAAACTTATAATTAGTTCATTTATAGACGAAATTGCGTTGTTTTTGGGACAGATTATAGGTTAAAATTTATTATAGCTGAAAATATAGTAACTGCATTACAAGAAAAAAAGTGACACTTTTTATCTTTTTTAATATTTATTGAACGACGCGAAAGGGTATTGAAAGTCCAATAGAGGAAATAGCTATTTATGTATCAAGGGCGTTACTGGGACTATAATGCCCTGAAGGTCGAAATAGCCCGAGGGCCTCTGGCCCGGGGCTAATTCACCTGATGGGCATTATAGTTCCGTAAAGCCCGTGGTGCATACAATGCTTTATGTTTCCCAAAAAAGAGTTTTTCAATATTTAATTACATTATTTATTCCAATATAAAAAATAAGTTGCACCTGTACCTGTATACGTAAGTAGATAATGACTGGTGTTAAGTTTGACTTTGATGTTTCTGTCAGTTAGTCAGTTGGCATTTTTTATTTAACGATTTGCTCAAAATGGAAGAAATTCCACCAAATATAAGAGAAAAGGCCATAAAAGCGACCGAAAATCTTTTGCCAGTTAAATCAAGGCAACAGTATGATCGGGAGTATGGCATATTTGGTATTTGGAAAGATGCGAACGCAATTCTTCAAATAACAAAACGTTTTAATGGCATATTTCCAGGAACTGGTAAGTTATTGATTTTATTTTAATTCATATGTTAAACAAACTTTATTATTTTTAGTCGGAAAAATACAGTCCGAACCTCTCTGGACCAAGTATTCCACCCTAAGGTCTACGTTGATGGTCTATGAAAATAGACATTTCGCAATACCATCGTCTCATATCTTTTTTAAAAGTTAAGTCGAAAGGATACGTCCCGAAGATGTCTAAAGTTTTGGAAGGAGAACAAATATTAAAATTTATTAAGAAGGCTCCTGATGATATCTACTTGGTACATCAAAGTCATATTGTTAATGGGTGTTTTTGGAGGTTTAAGACGAGATGAGTTGGTCAAAATGACCATTGATGACATGAAGATAGAGGCACAGTCTTGGTTATAAAGGTACCAGAAACTAAAACTTCAACTTCAAAAAGTTTTACTATCATTGAAGAAGAAAAAGATTTAGGCGCTTTAAATTTAATAAAAAAGTACACAACATTAAGACCAGCTGGAATAAAGGAGCGAAGATTCTTTCTTACCTATAGAAAGGGTCGATGTACAGTACAACCCATTGGAAAAAATACCACTAGGAAGCGTCCCAACATTGATCGCAAAATTTTAAAACTGGATAATGCAAAAGCTTACACCGGCCACTGTTTGCGTCGCACATCGTCAACTTTACTTGTTGAGGCAGGTGCTTCGTTTGAAACGCTAAAACAACATGGGAAATGGAAAAGCTCTTCAGTAGCTGAAGGATATATAGAAGAAAGTATTTCATCCAAAAACAAAGTAGCCAAAATGATTGCCAATTCAGTTAATTCCGAGGTTAATTCCGTATCGACTATTGAAAATTCTTTAATGGACTGTTCTTCTATACAAAATAGCGTTAGTGCTTTACCACCGCTGCTACCATCACAAAAAACACCGACCATTCTATAGTGGGATCAGCTACATTTTCCGGGACATTTCAAAATTGTAATTTTTATTTTGGAAATAAAGTTTAATTTTTAGTATTGTTTAAAGAAAAAATTATTTTTTGTATAAACTTGATCTTTATTGTGAGAGAAATAAAATTGGATAAGCAATAAAATTTCCATATTAAGGCATTAGGGTTATAAGCGGGCATTATCATAATGCCCGCTTATAATGCCCTAAGGTGATAGCAGGTATTATTGCTATCATAACATATTCCGTTTCTAAGGTATTATAGATCAATAATAGATAGGTAAAACATAAAGAAGTTTACACCTGTTATATAATGAAAAATTAGAAATTATTTTTTCAACTTTCTTTTTTGCACTATGTTAAAAATTCATTTATTTCAAATAATATAAAATTTTCATTACATTTATAAATTTCTCACTTAAAATCAGTAAAGGTAGATAGAAAGAAACTATTAGTTTATGATCAATTAACACGTTGCTAAGATTTTATGAGTCATTTGGACAACACAAACATTACTTTCAATAACACTAAAATTTTGGACTTCCATTGTCTTTATTTGTTAATTGTTACACAACGTTTCGGTTAGTGATGTATCTCCAACCGTTTTCAAGTGATAACGTTAACAGTTATCACTTGAAAACGGTTGGGATACATTGGTTGTGCTTAACAAATAAAGACAATGGAAGTCCAAAAGTTTAGTGTTATTAAAACCATAACATTTTCTAACACTTTTAAAGAAACACAAACATTACTGTTTAATTGGTATAATTATTCAAAGTTTAGAAAAAAGATTTCTGATAGCAGAAATGTTTTTTTTTAAACGTTTTGAAACAGAATTTTAATAAAAAATTACATTTTCGTAAAAATTACTAGGGTATCAAATTGTAGCTTTTTAAATAACAAATAATTTGCTTTTTATTTACTGTATAATGGAAATTAGGTTAGATATAAACGTCTAAAACGCGTGTAAATAGACGAGTACTACCTTGTTTCACCCTTTAAACTCACCCCTTTAAAAAGAAAGGGTTTTAAACAGTTTTAATATTTTAGGACCTTACAGCTGTAAAAAAACAACCAAAATATCTTTTTGAATAACTTTTTATCACAAAAACTGAAGGAGTTATGCTTAAAAAAACAATTTTTTATTATTTTATTTTAAAAGCGATTCGATGCATTTTTTTTAAAAATCCGCGGTTTTGTACTATTTTTTGCATTGTAATATTGTAAGGGGTGGATTTTAAAGATTAAAAAATTACAAAATTAAATTAGTTACTTTTAGGCAGTCACATTTTTTGGTTACAACATGTTAATTTTTAGGGTAAATATTTATTTAAATCATAATACCTATACCTAAAGTCCAAAATTTCTGTCGTGACTCATTTAATACCGGCCACCCAACCGACGAAGCGGCTGAATAAAAATCTAACACTAGTAAATGATTTTTAAGACTATGATATACTTTTCCGCTCAAATAACAGTGAACAGGCCAAAAGTTTCATCGCCACGTTGTCATAATTCGCGAAAATAAATCACCAGCCAGCGATCGCACTTAAAATAGCACGCCAATATGTATTGGAATTATTGTTATCGGGAAGACAATAAAAGTGGCAACACACATTCCTTAGTTTACAACTTGAAGAGACTTGAAAATAAAGTATCGACAGGGTTTTCTGCTGTTCGATGATTTTATTTAGTTATTATTGATTATGGACAGATTTTGTAAGTTTAAATTTTAATTGCTATACAGGGTATTTTCTAAATATTATAAATTTCTAATAATTGTAGTATATAGATATTGTTTTGTGCCAATTTTATAATAGTTTATCTTATTTAGTGTATATAATTTTATATAAAGATTTAGTGTTGTTAAGTACTTCTAATTCTGTAAACTATGAATATTAACCAACCTTTAACTAGTTATCCGCCTATAAAAAAAACTCAGTTAATGTTAAAAGAACGAATAATGGTTAAAAATGTTTACCATGGGATTCGGAACAAATCCAGAACTAACCACTTTGGATGCTGCAGAATATGTGCAACTTTAACAAAAGTTAATTCGCGTACGGTATTCAGAGTTGTAAAAGGCAAAAAAATCAATATTAGTAATTATGCGGATACTGGAAAATGCGATTTTTTCGCTATTTTTTTGCACATTTTTTACTTTTCGATTGTTAAACATGAATCAGAGGCTGTTTTTTGGCTGCCCCTTATAGTATTTAAAAAATAATAATAATTGAATTGTTTAATTCTATTTTACGACATATTTCTTTAAATTCTGTCATTTACGAAAACATATTTAAAAACTCATACTATGTTAATATTAAAAAAACACTTAAAAAGTAAGGAAAAAACTCTTAATTTTCATTAAAAAGTAGGTAAAACGTTTACGTCCGAATTCAACTCGAAATTCTAAAAATGTTGACCTGTTACCAGGTTGTAATAGTTTTCTTTTGATCAAGTTTGATCAAAAATATTCTCGATATGGAAATCTAAATATGGAACACGAAAGACCCTAAATAGTTATTGGATTCTACAAGCTGAGCTACAGAGCTTTCGTGTTCCTTATATAGTGGATATTTTTGATGAAGCAATGCGTGTGAATATCGTATTTAATACTGAAATTGCAAGATCGGTGGTGAATTGGCAAGTCGGTGTAACTTGGATTGTCTATCGTTCTGCTTTTAGATCTTTTTTAATTTATGTTAAGACTAAAATTTTATTATTTTGTTCATGTAGCAAAATAAAATCAGAGAAGGTGAAATTAAAGTAAAAAATTTTTTTTTTGTGGAAAACGTTGAAAAGTCGCCAAAAAACTCAAATTTGTGTTCTATGACCTCAAAATAGGAGGTGTGCAAAATTAAGCAAAAAAATTACATTTTTCATTAATCCGAATAATACCAAAATAATATAGGCTTGTTACTAATTTAAAGGGTTGATGAAAATGTGAGAAAATAACTTTTGCTGTATAAAAATATTTTCATGTTTTGACGAAATTTTATCATTTATTTTCTAAAATGCATTCGCCACTGGAATTATTGACCCCCCACAACCCGGGGCACTCAAAGGAGCGATCGTCACTGACAGAAATTTTGGACTTGAAGTATAGGGGTTGATTTTTAAGGGCTGAAATATTTCAAATAGTATTTCAAACTTAAACAATTTCAACTTAAGCTTTAATGTATAGTTTTATAGGTTTTAGTAATAAAGGGTAGCCCATCGGCATAATGTGGATTTTGAAAAGGAGGGTAAAGTAAGCTTAATCCCAATTTTTCATGCAAGTCTATGCATTTTAAAAAAATTGCCAGGTTTTGCACTTTTTTCTGCTTTGTTTTCTGGACTATAATTACTATTATCATTGTTATAGTTTTGGCAACAGTGTTCGTTTATATCGCAGCGTGTGAACGTATTTTTTCTTGATGAACGCCCCCTCGAGTAAGCGACCGTCCAAACCTATTACCGAAAATTTAGCATTTTTTGTGCGTCTATAATAAATACTATAATTGTCTTTGGTCAATTTTAATCTAAAAAAAATCCTTAAAAGCACACAATTTTTCCACTGTCTTTCAATTCTATTTACCTTTTTTCTTAATAATTAAAACGCGTAAGACCTTTGTCGGACAACGCGTAATTCCAACCTCTAAAACTTCTTTTGCCCCAAAAAAATTAACTAATTAAAACTTTTTTATACCGCTTTACGGTTTCCCAACGCTTTTTGATCCCTTCAGCAATAAAGAAACCAAAAAGGAAAGCCGAACTAATTTTCGGCAGGAATGTCGGAGGAATTTTTATAAGTTTACCTAACGACGCGACCGGTAAGAAACAAAAAGACATCCTGGCGAAATTGTCTTGTTCAAACAGAGTTTTAAGATTTTCATAAATCGGTTTTTTAAGCGTACCGATTGGTATGAATTCATTGATTAATTTAACCATCTAATTAAATACAGGGTATTATTTATTAATAAGTCTCCGATATTTTTAAAAGTGATTTTTTACGTATTTTTGAGATAAAAAGTTCCTATGAACGTGTGGTCTAAAATTCTCGTTTTTAAGATACAGAGTGTCAAAGTTCTATTTTAATTTTTGTTTTTTCTGCATAATTTTCTAAATAATCCGAATTTCTGAACGAAAATTGGTATCTAGGGGTTATTTGACATAAACAATTTAAATTTGTTCTTAATTTAGCTCTTACTTGTAGGATGCGCTATCTAAATGTAAAGTCTTACTTTCAAAGGCTCATGACTTTTGTACAACCTTGTATTTATATTTTTGGTAAAAGAAATAAATTCCTAAGTCATTTTTACGCGAAAAAGTTACTCTTATTAGATGTCGCTGGGAGCAACCGTTTGTGAAATATTTTAGTTTAAAATAATCGATGCATATGCTAAGTAATGAATATGCTAAGCAAAGACCGCCGAAAATAATAGTTTTTATCAAGTAGGGGCTAGTGAATGCGTTTTGTTTGTGTTGTCATGTAAAAATTCAAACAAAATACAATTTTGACGTACAGTTGAGTAGTAGGTAACCACTATTAGTGAGTTGTTTTTTAAAATGGTAAATTTTACCAATGCTGAGTATGCTGAGACGCATGCTACATACGGGCTTGCTAATGGAAATGCTTATATATTTCCAAATTCAAAAACTTTTTTAAAAATCCACGGTCGGTTAGAGAAACAGGAACATTTGAGAAAGCTGCACCTGTCGGGTGCAGTTCGAATGGTAAGAACCCCAGATATCGAAGATGCAGTCTTTAATATGGTATAAGAACAGTCAAAAACGAGCACCAGGAAAGTAGCATTTACTTTAAACATTTCTCATTTTCTAGTATGGAAAATTTCGGTGAACAATTTGTTATATTCCCATCATATTCAAAGAGTTCAGGCACTGCTACCTCGTGACTTTCCCTTACGTATAAACTTCTGTCGTTGGTTTCTCCAATGCCTTATTTAAAACCCTTTTTTTGAAAATCTTATCCTGTTTACCGACGAAGCAAATTTCTTACGTAACTTTCATAACAATCAGATTTGGTCAAATAAAAACCCACATGCAAAACAGGAATCACATTTTCAAGAACAGTTTTCTGTTAACTGGCAGGAATCCTGGGAGATAATTTAATAGGTCCATTTTTCCTTCCTCGAGAAGATTAAATGGCGAGATATATCGTCGTTTTCTTGAAGATGATTTGCCTATTTTACTAAAAAATGTGCCCCTTAGACTACGGAATATGATGTGGTTAATGCATGACGGTGCCCTGACACATTTTAGCATCCAAGCGTAAGAGTTTTTAAATCAAAATTTCAATAATCGTTAGATAGATAGGTGAGGGCCTCAACCATGGCCTCCTAGGTCGCCAGACCTTAATAGTTTGGATTATTTCCTTGGGGGACATCTAAAAACCTTAGTTTACCAAACACCTATTAAAAATGAAGAAGAACTAAGGAATTAAAGAATAGGCACTTGTAGAACGATTGAAAATACTCCAGGAATTTTCCAAAGGGTACGCGAATCGATGAGGAGAAGATTGGATGCGTGCCTACAAGCAGGAGGTAGGCATTTGCAACATTTATTGTGATTTTGATCTGGTTTTTCACCCAGTTTTTATTTAGTGTTTGTCTGTTCATTTTTTTTTAATATTTCATGTTGATAAAAAAAATATTTTACAATATTGTTTCATTTTTTAAAAAACACATGCATTGATTATTTCAAACCAAAATTTTTCGAAAACGGTTGCTCCTAGCGACATCTAAAAGAAGTACCTTTTGCGTAAAAATGACTAAGAAATTAATTTCTTTTACCAAAAATATAAATACAGGGTTGTACAAAAAGTCATGAGCCTTTGAAAGCAAGAATATACATGTAGATAGCGTCCCCTACAAGTAAAAGCCAAATTAGGAACAAATTTAAATGTCTCATGTCAAAAAAAAACAGGTACCAATTTTCGTTTAGAAATCGGTACTATTTAGAAAATTATGCAGAAAAAACAAAAATAAAAAAAACACACCGTATCTTAAGCATCTTAGACTACACGATGATAGAAACTTTTTACCTTAAAAATACTTGAAAAAATCACTCTCTGAAATGTCGGACAATTATTAAATAACAGCTTGTAAAGCCGGCTGTATCTCGGAAACTATTTATTGCACAGCATTCAGAAGAAAATATTTTTAGTAAAAGTGGTCAAGAGAAATAGCTAGAAATTATTTTCAAGTTTCTAAAACTACCGCGAGATGACACAACCGCAACGGTAAATTACAAAACCTATTTTTTCTCAAAAATTAGCCAGTATTAGGTACAATTTTGATAACATTAGCAAAAACTCTAACCAATTCAGCATCAGTTTGGTTAAGGACTTTTTGTCGTATTTCCAATAATAAAGGTAGGGGAAGATGATAAATAATGCAACTTTCAAATAGCTCTATCTCCTACATCTTTTATCGTAAGTGGTTTAATTGGATACTCGTTTTAAAGAAAATTTGAAGCTCTTTTCGCTGTCGTTTAGTTTATAGTTCACCAACTAGAGGGCGCTGTTTAGGACAATCTCGTTTTTTCAAGATTTTCCTACACAACGCCATGTTTCAAATAACCCCTTAAAAAGGAGTGAAGGAAAATGCCACATCGAAAATCGCCCTAATTCTCAGAATTTTCGAAGGTAAAAATTGCTAGGATATGCTAAAATGAATCTACTTACGAAGTTTTAGAGGAGTATTTATTATTTTAAAATTGAAAGCCGCGATTGATTCCTAAAATATCTACACTACACGGGTCAACATTTAATCTACCCGAGATCGCGGAAAAAGGTTAGGTGCTACTAGAATTTTTGATTACGATGAAAGGGTCGGTTAACCTCCACCACGTCGGGTTCAAAGTCATTAAAAGGTAGTGAAAGAAGGAGAAACCATCGGAAAAATCTAGAAAAATTCAGTTCTATATTTTTGAGGTCGCTAAAGCCGAACCCGGCGTTAATGTGCACTTTGGATCTATCTAAATGCATGGATTTTTCTAGGTTTTTCCGATGCTTTTTTCTCTACTTGACATTCAAATTACCTTAAACCTGTCCTTATGGACTTTTTATGAAATTTTTTCTGATTTTTCGAATCGTTTTACACATTTCTATCCCAAAAACACTTTAAAATATCCTTGAAATGACCTTGGATGACCCCTAGGATGGATGTAAATAAACTCCAGATTCGGATTTAGCGACCTCGAACATATGCATGAATTTTTTCGCTGGTTTTTTTCTTTAGACCTTCAAATGACCTTGAACCTGACGTGGTGAAGGTTAACCAATCTTCTTATCGTAATCTGCGATCACAAAAACCCTAGTAGCTTTTGGCGTTATCGCGTTGATTACATATTGACCTTTGTAATTAATAAAAAAACATTCTTAATGGGGGCTATTAGTGTACGATTTTGTACACGTTACTAAAAACCATAAATAAATGATCGCCTAAAAAATAAATACATAAAACATCCCGTATGCTGACAGCAGACGTTTATTTTTATACACGTAATATTTGGTTTAATCTTTCCACCCTTATAGCTTTCTCTACATTATGAAAAGCCCCGGGCCTTTTTTAATGTACAAAAACTTTTTTCTGTTTTTTACTGTTTTTTACTATTTTTTTCATGTCGATACTGTATTACATTTTTTGTTATGGAAATAAATTTGATTCTTTTTTCAAGGACGATAAAGAAAAATGAAAATCGTGTACGTTTTCAACGTTCCCAATTTTTTTACACGAATAACACGTAAAAAGGAAAGTTTTGTGATATTTAAAAACTGTGTGTCTGTAAAACGGAGGGTGGCAAATATGTGCGCTTTTATTTACATTAAACTTGTTTGACAACGCGCTAATAATATTAATAATAATAATAATAATAATAAAACACACATAAAAAATTATTACCAAACCCATTACGTTTAAAAGAGGCGTATTTCAAGGTGACTCACTCAATCCTTTGCTATTTTGTATATCGCTTCCCGTATCCGTCTCTCCGGAAGACACGTGGATATTGCTGTGGACCACCTGGAAAAACGTGGGCATAAGGTAACCCACCTGTTTTATATGGATGACCTGAAACTGTATGCAACTAGCGAGCGAGACCCACAACAGTCTCTTAAAGTGGTTCACGAATATACCAGAGATGTTGGAATGGAGTTCGGCCTACACAGTAGGCAAAACTTAAGCTACAGAAGGGTCGGTATGGGAACGATTTAAAGGCTAACCAGCTTGCCGATAGCACGCTACTTCTCTCTCTACAAAACAACGAGAATTATCGATATTTAGAAATCGACCAAAACCGGACTCAAGATGTTAAAGCTGTGAAGACCGAGCTTAGAAGCAATTACAGGCGACGTTTACGGAGGATTTGGGAATCCGAATTATCTGGAATAAATAAGGTCCTTGCTACCAACATGCTAGCAGTGCCTGTATTGCTTTACTCTTTTGGAGTGGTTTAGTGGACGCGAAAGGAACTGGCGAGCTGGACGTCAGCACACGAAAAATGATGCATCTTCACCGTAGCATCCACCCGCGCTTATCAACATCCCGTACTTACCTCCCACGCCACCAGGGAGGTCGTGGCCTTTTAAGCTTAGAGTGTATGCACGATCGACTGGTTTTGAGTCTTGCTTATCAAGTTGCCAATAGTACTGATCCACTGATGCAACTAGTAAGAGCACACGAAATAGCTAATGTTGGAGCGTTTCTATTTAAGGCAGCGGAGCGAGCAGCGGAGAAATTCGATCTCAGATTTGCAATAGATCCAAACGACGACCAGTCACTTGTAAGACTTGAGTCTAAAGCCCTAAGAACTGCAGTTAAAAGAGCAGAACAGCAGATGCTCTTAGAAGATCACATTAATAAGCCTCAACACGGAGTATTTTATCGAAACATAGAAAGACTCAATCTATTTCGAAACTTCACGTTTGGGTTTTTAAAATCTGCTGAGCTCAAGTCTAAGACCGAGGGTTTCCTACTAGCTAGGATGGGGTGATAAACACATTGGTATACCGAAGTCAGTTTTCTAACATTCCTGATACTGCTTGTCGAGCCTGCCGACAGCAACCCGAAATACTTATGAACTTATTGTCAGCTTGTCCAGTGCATGCTGTTAGTGGTTACATCCACCGACATAACGATGTGCTTCGGGTACTTTTTTATCACATCAGAGTTATTATGGCATCGATGAAACAGCAATTCTGCCATTTGCTCCCGGCGATATTAGGGCAGTGGTGAAAAATGACAACTGTTGCATATATTGGAATTATACATTCCCAACTACGCATCAAATTCGCGCCAATAAACCTGATATCGTTCTCATTGATAAAAGGAATAACTCTATGTATGTGATTGAGTTCTCCGCCTCAGCGGAAACTAACATCGATACAAAGGAACGGGAGAAAGGAGCCAAATATCAGGATCTTCTTGGCGAACTTCGGAGGCTCTAACGTGCGACTGGTTGTCCTGATTGTCGGCGTTTTGGGGGGCATAAAGGAAAATGTGTTGTGGAGCTAAGGTATAAAGTTTTTTTTTATGCCAAACTGGTGATTTCTGATGTAACTAGCCGATCTTCAAAAACCTCAGCTAAATATAATTTTTTTGGATATGCACCATCTATTTCAAATATCTTAATATTGTTTTTGTATAATCCTATGAAGATAACACTTCATATTATGTTTTGTATTTAATTTTTGTAGTTCCGACATAACATTAGACACTCCCCGAACGTGTCGTATAAAATTTTTTATCGGGTTCATATTAGGATTTCTAACTTACCAAAAAACCTCTTTGATTACTGGACTGTGCATTAGTATATTTTTAAATTTTCCGTTTCAAAGTTTGTCACTCAAATTTTTCGTTTGAAAAAAATTGCCAAACGTGATACAGCTTTTTCTAGACATCACATATCGATTCAAATTAACGTAGAGGCTTCTGTGAAAACATATTCCACCAACGCAAATTTTTGCTAATTTCAACTGAATGTGTCTTTGAGTGTGTTTTATCAAATAGAAGTAGTTTCCACCTGTTATATTTCCCTAATCGGTTACTCCATTTTAAGAGCTCTTCCCAGGGGTGAGCTGCAAGCCAAGGTCTTTTTGTTTCCCCAAAGCTCCACCACATTTACAGGGAATTCAGTAGATACAGTGTATATTTAAAATATTGTTGTCTGGTTTTATATTAGTAAGTATAGTTCTTAAAGTGGTTTGAGATTTAAAAGCTGTTTTAATATTCTGCTTGTTCGCGATACTGCGGATCTTTTTCGCAATTTCTTTAATATACGGAAATGTTAGGTTGGTGATGAGGGCTAAAAATAGAGTGGGAGTGTCTTTAAGGAAATTACGACGTAAATATCACACTTCTACGGACACAATTTCAAGAAAATTGGCCAAAAATGGTGTAAAATATCGAAAACAAAAATAAGTCACGGATACCACAAGTACTTTACCTAAGGCAATTCAGAGATTAAAGAAAATTATGTTTTTTATACCGAAAACATAGAAGACTGCCCAAACAATGTAAAATTTAAAAAGAGGCTAAATTCGCAGACAAAATTTTACTTTGGTGTGCGATTTCTACTGCAGAAATATCCAGGCCTTATGTTGGAAGGGTAAGGGGTGAAGTACTAGATAGTCAGCGCTATATTCAAAACTGTTTGATCAAATTGACTGATTTTATAAACAAGAATTATGCTGAAGATGGCATAATGTTTTGGCCAGACTTAGCATCATGCCATTATGCACGAGAAACTCAAAATTGGATAATCGCTCAAAACATGCCATTTGTACAAAAAAACGACAACCCCCCAACCTACCTTAGGCTCGTCCTATCGAAGATTTTTAGTCACTTTAGGCTAGAAAGGTTTACGATGAAAGATGGGAAGCTGAAAATGAGGAGCAATTTGGCGTAGAATCTACAGGAAAATAAGAAAGAGAGATGTCGAAGCAATCCAAAACTTAATGAGGGATGTCTCCAGGAAATTGCGCCTCGTTGAGGAGCATGGACCCCTTCACCTAATTTGATTTGTTAATTTTGTTATGTATAATAGATTTTATTATAAAATATAGTAAAACATTCAAATAAATTACCTTTGTGTATAAAAAAGTGGGACAGTAATTTGTGAGAAACCTATTGATTACTACCGGAAAGAGCGCAGCCTCCAGGACTTTTTGTGCCTAATCTCCCATTTTCTTTTATACCAATCCTCCTATTAGTCTTGTTCCTTCTACAAATCTGTATAACCCCGAGACTGGTTGGTTGATATATTCCTGTGGGCTTATTTTCGGTTGTCCAAATAATGCCTGTCTTTTGTGATACAAAACTTTACATTCGCACAGGATATGGTAGGCTGTTTGTTCCCCCTCGTCGCACATTCTGCAACTTGGGTCCTCATCGTATGAGCCTATCTTGTGTAGGTGTCCTCTTAGGTTATTGTGCCTGTTAGCTAAGCTGTTATGGAAGTCTTTTCCTACTTTTTCTGAGTAGTTCTTCCTTCGTTCTTTCGAATGTGACCTTTATGAAGCCTTTTCCATCTCTTATTCTACTGATGCTTTCCCATTATTCCTCGTGTTTGTTTCGGATACATTCCCTGGTTTGTCCTCGTGCTGTGGTTTTGGTCACTCCAAGGGCAGGTTCTGGTCTAAAATATGATGTGGATGATCCTTGTCTCTCTAGCTCATCCGCTTTTTCGTTGCTTTTTATTCTTTTTTTTGACTTGGGACACTCCTACGAAGGCTGACGCCTAAGTACTAACGTACCGTGGATGTCTTCAGTGTGGTGAGAGGGAGTTTGTTCACACGGGACTTAAATTTTTGGAGATTGGGAGGAGAAGGAAAAACTTCAGGCAGCAGGTTCCATAGTCTTGACACTCTAGGGATGAAAGAACGAAGAAAGCGGGAAGTTCGGGGCCTCTCTAACTGAACTGTAAAAGGATGCATAAAAGTTGCACTACGTGTTGCTCTGTTGGGAGCTGCCAGAGAAGGAATTATACTGGCCAACTCCTCTGAGCAGAAGCCGTGAAAATACCTATAGAAGAGCGACAGATCCCCTACAGCTCGACGGTGGGCAAGAAGAGGAAGCCTTTCTGTGAGCGTTGGATCATTAATAAGACGAACGGCTCTTCTTTGAATGGAGTCCAGAATGCTAAGTGTTGTAGGGGACGCCATTCCCCAGACATGAGAACAATATTCTAAAGAGGGTCTGATTTTGGATACATACAGAGTGTACAGATTGGAAGAAGAGAAATATTTTCTGGCTCGGAAGAGAAATCCAATCTTTTTGAAGCTGCCGAAGCTATGGATAAAATGTGTTGTTGAGGCTATTCTCAAAAGTAACGCCGACAAGATTAAACGACTCTTTGTTCTGCAGAACTTGGCCGCTCATATGTAAGGGATGAGCATTTGCAGACTTTTTTCGCGACAGGGAACATGACTGTGTTTTCGAGGCATTAAACTGAACAAGATTTTTGGCGCCCCAATCCAAGATAAGTTTGAAGTCTTGTGAAAGAGATATCTGCATTAACCTGCGTTTGTTTTCGAAATCATGATTACACGGTGGCTTAAGAAATTGAAAACTAGAGTGGAGGGTACTATCGTCAGCAAAACTATGAATGGGATTGATTGTGGAAGAGAGAAGATCGTTAATGTGTAGAAGAAACAGCGTGGGTGCCAACACTGAGCCCTGGGGCACCCCAGCATTAATTTGGTAGAAGCTGGAGGAATAACCATCTACACTAACTGATATACGTCGATTAGAAAGGAAACTGGAAAGCCAAGAACAAAGCTTAGGTGGAAGATCGTAAGAAGGAAGTTTGTTAAGAAGCCCATCATGCCAGACCTGATCGAAAGCTTTGGATATGTCAAGAGCAACAATCTGGGATTCACCAAGAAACTCAAGGGACTTGTTCCAGTTGTGTGAGACAAAGGAAAGAAGATCAGCTGTGGATCTACTGTGAAGGAATCCATATTGTCTATCATGTAAGATCTTATGTTTTTCCAGATACTTTAAGATTTGGGAATTAATGAATTTTTCCATTACTTTGCAAAAAAAAACTGAAAGAAGGGATATAGGTTTATAGTTGAAAGGGAGACTTTTGGGGACAGGTTGCACACGTGCAGTTTTCCAACTCTCCGGGAAAATGCCCGTGTCGTAAGAGATTCGAAAGAGGCGAGTTAAGATGGGTGCAAGCTCGGGAGCACATTTTTTTAAGACGGATTGCTGGTATGCCATCCAGTCCAGACGATTTTTAGTATTAAGAGAAGAAAGAATACGCTTGATCTGTTTAACTTTAAAAATTATATCGGACATTTTATGAGAAACAGGGACAACTGTTGGAAGGGGAAGATTAGTAGAAGGATCAAGCGTAGAATTGGCAGCAAATTGTTTGGCAAATAGTTCGGCTTTTCCTTTGGAGGTAGAGACAATTCCATCTTCAAAGATTAGGGGTGGAAAAGAATTTGTGCAAAAGTTCTGACTAATATTTTTGGCAAAGGACCAGAAAGCTTTACTGCCATTTAAGCAAGAGAGAACTTGATCTTTTATTCGACTGTTAAAATGGTCTTTTGCTTCTGAGATGGTCTGATTATACTGATTTCTCACTTCGATGCTAGCCTGTCGATTTTCGGGACTGGGGTTTTGAAGAAACTTTTTGTGGGCTTGAATTTTTAAAAGTCTGGCTTTATCACAGGATTTAGAAAACCACGGTTTGTGATTTGAAGTTATGGGGTTCTTTTTAGTGTGGGGAATATAGGTCTCAATGCCTAGTTGAATTGTTTCGGTAATTTGTTTACAAATTTCGGAAGGATCGAAAGTAGAAAAGCAGGTAGGATCCCAAGGGTAGCTGGCAAAGAAATCTCTCAGACCATCCCAGTCGGCCGAACGGTTCGTGGCGGCATGCTTTCAGTTGCCTCAAAATGAGTGGAGTAAGATACGGTGACCAAACCATGGTCAGAGCGACCAAGGGGAGCAGTTACTGATCTTGATAGAGTTCGGGGTGAAGTAAGAAAGAGATCTAGGGGATTAGAATTATGGTGGGAACCCTAGGAAAGTAGGTAGGTTCCATAATTAGATTGGTGAGCGAGTTGCTGATTGCGAAATTTTCTGCTGCTCTGCCTTGTGTATCAGTTTTTGTGGATTCTAGCCAATCCTTAGTATGAACATTAAAATCTCCGAGAACGATTACTTCGGCCAATGGAAACTGGGAAATAATATTGTCGATCTTTATTGAAAGGAAATCAAAGAGCTCGTTGTAGGAATTGTCGGACGGGGACCGGTATATACAGCAGATAAATTTGGTAGAAGATCTGAAAGAAAGTTTAAGCCAAAGAATATCAGGCCTACCCGATTCGAGGTTAGAAACCCTAGCACAAGCCAGGTCGTTGCGAACGTAAGCACAAACGCCGCCATGGGTCGAAAAGATGAAATAAGTTCATAACCTGGGAAAAGGAGGTGGTTGGTTGCTGTTTTGGGACTTACTTGGGTTTCGGTAAGAAATAGTATGTGGGGTTTGGAGGATTAAAGATAATGGTGAACAGAGTTTACGTTGGAGTTAAGCCCACATATATTTGTAAAGGATATTAGACTTTTCGATGGTGGCCCCCAAATGTACCCCTCGCCCGGAGAACCGAATGGAGGGGTATTTTACCTCCGGATAACTTTACGTTCGGGTGTGCCATCATCATTATTTCGAAATTTTAGTAGAGTGGAAAAAAAAGAGAAAGGAAAAGAAAAAGAAAGAAGAGGAAGAAGGAAAACTAAAAGAGGAAGAACTCGAAACGTCCTGAGACTTCACGAGTCCTTTAAAGGGCAAGTGGGGTGGTACCGCCTGAGGCGAGGAATAGAGGGCTTTCCTCGCCACCATTCCTAAATGTCCCGGTACCCACAGGAGAGTTACCCTGTTTTCCCGGGACTATTGAGACATACATTATTTTATAACTTGGATGTTCTTAAAAACAAGCCTTTTTCTAAGTCACTCCATATCATAATATAAATATTGAATATTGCAAGCACTTAAAGTATAAACAAGTTAAATAGAAAAAAGAAACGTATATTTGAATATTTGAGGCATGTATACGTAGAATAAGAAAATATAAGGTAAAACACGTTCGCGTCTGCCTAATATCCATATTTCTGCCTGCAAGATAACTTAATTTCTGGAAGCGTGGCTTTGAAAAACCTGACGTGCCGAAAAGAACTATTATTTTCGTTTATATACGTCACATCTTTTCGCTTTTTTCGTTGCGAACACCAGTTGTTCTCGTCTGAGGGATTTTTTTATGTAAATTGTTAAACGCTTTTTTCGGCACGTTCAACTTGCTTTATTTCATATTCAAAACAAATTTTTGTCTTTTTCTGGTTTTTATGCCTTTTTAGCATAAAAATAAATTAGGTTTGCGCGATTCCGGCATTTTCTGTAGAAAGTTAATTATGGAGATTTTATAATGTTAATACACCGGGTGTTTTTCAGAGGTAGTTTCTCTTCTGTAACATTTTTTAGTAAAAAAATAAACTTTGATAAGTCAGGATTTAACATAAATATGCACTTTTGATCTATGCACTTGTTTTTTATCAGTATTAGGATTTTCAATTTTTAGGATTATTGCTGGGTTTAAAAATCATTAGGAAATCAACCCATATAATATTTTTATTAAAAAAAATCTAACATAAGCAATAGCCAGAGCTGTCAAAGTACAGGGTGATTAGTTAAGGGTAGCGAGCGGCCATATCTCATAAGATATTGGTCGTATGATTTGAGAAAAAAAAATCGTAATAAAAGTCGCCAAGAGAAATTGCTGGAAATTATTTTCGAGTTTGTCAAACTCCGCTAAGGGCGTAACAACCAACACCAAGTGAAAAATGGGATTTTTATAGAAATTTGTCTAATGAAAGTATATCGATAATATCTTTTCATATTTACTGACCATTTCCCTACATTTTTTGTCTAAAACGTTTTGTTCTATCTATCAAAATAAAGCGGTGGGGAAGTTCAATTGTTTTTAAACAAACCAAGATTTCTCCCGTTTCTTTTGACCGATTTTAGCAAACTTAGGCTCAAATCTCTAAATCCAAGATTTAAGACAATGTGGACCTTCGTAACATTTATTGCCTCTGCCCTTGGACGTCTTAATTTGTAATGGTCCAGCGTAGTCAACTCCCGAGTGGGAAAATGGTTGTGATGGTGTAACTCGTGCTGTCGGGTCCCATTAATTGCTCGGCTGTCTGGGCCTTAAATCGAATACACTTTATGCATTTTCCAATGTTAGTTTTGACTGTTCTTTCTCATTGACGATCCAGTACATTTGCCGAATGTATGCTAATTTAACGGTTTTTCGCCTGGGGGTTTCCAATGAGCATCATTAAAACCAATTTCCTAAGGTGACTATGAGAATGTAAAATCGCAGGGTGTTTGGGGTTAAATGAAGATGCGATTTCTGCAGTTTCCCCGACACAAAGAATCCCATCAGCATCTAGGAATGGATTAAGATTGATATCTTACTACGGCAATTTCCCTTTTTCTCTAGTAGAGCATCAATTTCCTCTTTGGGGACCCCCCTTGTTAAAGCTATAGCTACGTCCGTGTAAATATTCTGAATACAATGACGCCTCATATGTAATTTTTTAGGGCTTCTGCGTCATAATATTTTTTTTTAAATCCAGTCTAGAGTGCCTTGACTACGTTAAATTTGATTTTAGAACAAGTAGCCATGAAAAAACAATTTTATTCGTCTTCATGGCCACCTAAAACAAAATTAATAATAAAAATAAAAATAAATATTTTACAACACAAGTTTCCGTAAAAAAATACCATGTAGCTTCGAAACGGCTAAGGCAATTTTAATAAACTTGAGATAGTTGAAAAAAGCTGTTATTGGGCTATAAATATTATAATATTTGAAGTTTTGTTAGTTTCACATGTCGCCGCTGGAGGGCTTTCCGGTAGAAATGGTTAATTTTCTCAAAAAAATTTAATGCATTGGTATATTTTTTTATGAAAAAGTAGCTAAATGATGCCTAAACAAGCTTACGAAATATATCAAAAACTATAAAAGCTGCAAGAAATTTTATATACCATAAATTATGTATTTTTACAAAACCTTTAATTCAGGTTATATAATTTCTGCGTCAAAATGCAATAATTTATGAGATATAATAAAAACATCGAATTTTCAGGATTTTTTCAAGATATGCTTTTGAAATTCGATTTTTTGATTTTAACTCGTAAAGTATTGCTTTAAGATAAAAAGATTACCTAACATAAATCAAAGGTTTCATAAAATACATAATTAATGTCCGATAAAATTTCTTGTAGCTTTTATAGTTTTTGAGATATTGAAAAATAACAATTTCCTTGGCCTAAATTTTAGGTTAGAAATAAGATATCGAGATGCGGTTTTCGCGAGCCTATTTGGGCATTATTAAGCTACTTTTTCATGAAAAAAAAAATCGCATTAATGCATTTAATTTTTTTGAAAAAATTAACCATTTCTGTCGGAATGTCGAAAAAAATTCTAGCGGCGACAAGTGAAACTAACAAAACTTCAAATATTATAACATTTATAGCCCAAGAATAGCTCTTTTTAAATAGCCCAAGTTTGTTAAAATCGGCTCAGCCGTTTCAAAGATACATGGTGTTTTTTACGGAAACCTTTGAATACTCCCACCACTTTATTTTTAAAGATATTGCAAAAACTGTAAAATAAAAAAGGTTTAGATAATTTAAGCTCGGGTATTTTTCTTTTAAGTTAATATAGCGGAATTTGTTGTAAATCATTTAAAATAATTTATTTTACAGTGTTATCTTAAATAGGTATTTTTTTGGGCAGAATCCGTTAATACTTCTGTCTATCTGCTTAACCGCCTACCAAGTCGATGCGTGAAGAATACACCATTTGAAATGTGGATTGGAAGAAAACCTACTCTGTCATATGTTAGAATATTTGGTTGTAAAGCCTATGCGCACATACCTAGCCAGAATCGAAAAAAATTGGATCCGAAAGCAATTCCATGCATTTTTGTTGGCTACAGTACAGAATCCAAGGCTTACAGGCTTTATGACGTTAAGAAGAATATGGTGTTTATATCCTGCGATGTAGTTTTTGCAGAACAAGAAAATGGCAACACGCTTTTAAAAAATAAAGTAGAAAAAGAGGCTTCAGATTTTTTTATTTTTCTGACAGTAACAACACAGCAGAAGATGACCAGATAGAAAGTGAATATGTAGATCATAGTATATCTAGTAAAGAAACTAGCAACAGGTCAAGTAATGACAGCGAAGAATATGCAGACCCAGATTTATCAGACCTGGTTGTACAAAATATTGGCGACGACTCAGATTTTGAACCAGAAGATGACTTCGGTCCTCCTATTCCTGTTGAAAGACCTCAAAGAGATAGGAAAGTACCTAGTGCACTGAAGGACTATGTAACATATACTACTGTTCTAAAAGCACCAGGAGATCCATTGGAAGTTTCTGAAGCTCTCAGTAGGCCGGACAAAGAACATCGGAGAAAAGCCATGAAAAATGAGTATGATGCGCTGATAGAGAATGGTACATGGAAGTTTGTAGACCTTCCTCCAGGAAAGAAGGCATTAAAAAGTAAATGGGTGTTTAAAACCAAAAGAAAAGAAAATTAGACACAGTACAAAGCCAGACTTGTTATAAAGGGTTGTGCACAGAAAAAGGGAATTGACTATGAAGAGACTTATTCACCAGTAGTTCGTTATAGCTCTATTAGATACTTACTAGCACTTGCGGCAGAACAAGATCTAGAAATAGACCAGTTGGACGCAGTTTCTGCCTTTTTACAAGGAGATTTGACTGAAGAAATCAATAGGACTCCTCCAGAAGGATTTGAGAATTACAACAAAGTATGCAAGTTAAAGAAATCCCTCTACGGATTAAAGCAAGCCAGTCGAGTATGGAATCAAAAGCTAGACAATTTTTTAAAGAACATTGGATTGAAACAAAGTCAAACAGATACTTGCATCTACTACAAGATAAATGACAAAATAACGTTAATTTTGGGCATTTACGTAGATGACATGATTCTTTTATCCAATGACAGAAGTGCTAAGCAAGAATTAAAAGATCAGTTGATGAAGATTTTAAGATGAAAGATATGGGAGAGGTAAAATCCATACTTGGATTTCGGATAACGAGAGACAGATCAAAGAAAAAGATATGGATTGATCAGAAGGAATACATCGAGAAGATTCTTAAAAGATTTAATATGGAAGATGCTAAGCCAGTGGCCACTCCATTAACCACAGGAGAAAAGCTAAGCAAAGATCAGTCACCGAAGAATGAAAAAGAAATTGAGATGATGAAAAATAAGCCATATCAAGAAGCAGTAGGAAGTTTGTTGTTCGCTTCCCAAATATCCAGACCTGATATATGCTATGCAGTCAGTTGTGTCAGTCGTTTTAACCACAATCCTGGACCTGCACACTGGGCAGCAGTGAAACGAATCCTACGTTACTTAAAGGGTACGTTACATTACAAATTAGAATTTGATGGTATATTAAAGAAAAACCAAGATGTCTATGGTTTTTGTGACGCCGATTGGGCAAACGATTCTTCAGACAGAAGATCCGTGACAGGTTATATTTTTATGAAAAATGGATCACCAATCTCCTGGAACAGTAAGAAGTAGCCCACTGTAGCACTGTCAACGACAGAGGCGGAGTACATGTCAATGGCAATGGCGACACAAGAAGCATTATGGTTAAGAGGGCTTAGCCAGCTCAAGAGAAGAACCAACTTTGTTGTATGTAGACAACCAAGGAGCACAGAAGCTTGCTATGAATGGCGGATATCAATCTCGTACCAAACACATAGATGTTCGTCATCATTTTCTAAAGGAGAAAATCAGTATGAACATTTTAAAGCTGGAATATGTGTCAACTCAACAAATGATTGCAGACTCTCTGACGAAGCCCTTTGGAGAAGATTGTTTTTAAACTGCATTAAAAATCAAGGACTTATTTTAAATAAAGGGTTAAATCATTTAAAATAATTTATTTTACAGTGATACCTTAAATAGGTATTTTAGACACCGGTAAAAAGTAATGATTTATGTCATGTCACTTTTTGATAGTTTTTTAGAACCCGCCAATTTTTATGCTTACTTTTTGGTACTGAATGTTAAGTGTATCTTTTAAATAGTTTATTGTAATAAAACACCGTAAAACCAAAGTTCATAGTTTCATTACAAGAGAATTCACAGAAAAATAACTTTTTTGGATTCAAGATTGCAGTTACGCTCCCTAGCGGCCATTTCGGTAACTTGAAAATATTTTTTAGGTTTTTCTCTTGACCGGTTTAGTAATAACTTTTTTTGCCACAAGCCGCTATGATGTATAGGTTCTCAGATACAGTACCTCGGCCACCCTGTACTGTATAAAAGCTATTTTGTTGCTTGGCTCTATAAGAAGTAATATTGTATGTTAAATTAAAAGTCTAAAAACTCCTAAAAGCTGCAATTTAGGAGAAAACTTTTCGAAATATATGAAAGCATGTATGTAAATATTCTAAAAGTACCTAACGCAAAAAAGAACGCGTTCTCGTCTACTTAATATACATATTTCAGCCTGAGGATAAGTTAATTTTAAAAAGCGTGTGCTTTAAAAACCTAACGTGTAGAAAATAAACATAAATTTTGAATACAGCAGAAAAGGTAACAGAGTAACTTTATTCTTTATCTATACAGGGGAATTCGAAACGTATCCTTAAAAAATAATACCGGGTGCCCACGCACTAGACTACTTTGCGGCTGCCATTTTTTTTATCGATATTACCGAAATTTGGTGAGGTTGTTATTCTAATAAACCCACCGCTGTGTTCGCACGTCGTTGTCGTGGTTGGGCCCATAGGATCTTTTGGAACATGCGCTAGAGTTGCTGGTTATCGGCTCTTGTTGCCACCGGGAACGGGATCCGAAGTTAAGATGAACACAAGGCTTAACTCAAGGTGTTAGCATACCGTGCTGATGAGTGAATAACATCCTGTGCCTTAAACAGGTGTCTCCAACGGTGCCTCTCAGATACAGGACGACCTCTCAGAGTAACTAGCCTTACGGCGGCATTGCGGGGCTCTGCGGTGGTCGCTATAACTTCCCTAGCTCCAAACAGAAAGCAGACAGAACCGCTTTCATAGGAAAAAAGTGACAAAGGTGCGCTGACCGAAACGGATAAACCCATTTCGAAAGGTGCCACCCAAGGTCACAAGCAGACAAAGAAGCGCCGACCGAAATGGGTGAATCCGTTTCGAAAGGTGCCCCTGAAGTCACAGTCGCCTGTTTCACGGGGAAGAGCTAATCCATCCTAAACAAACGGGTGCTTAGGAAGGGATCCCCGAACCCCAACAGAAGGCGGAAAGAACCGCTTTTATAGGGAAAAGGGTTCCCTCGCTTTAATCAGAAAGCGGATAGGACCGTTTTCATAGGAAAAGGCCGGAGATACGGCCTCAGAAGGAACATCTGGTTCCTGTAACAAGTACCTGGTAGCTACCCACGTCACTAGACCGGAGAGGAGGGCATGACGGATCTAATCGTCTGCTCGTCATACTTTTCAGGAGACAGGGACACCAGAACACATATTGTACTTGTGTCCGGTAGCGACACGAGTAAAAGGAGATGTAAGAACTCTCTCCCAATCTGATATCGGATTCATTAGAAGTATATTCCTATTGGGAGGAATATAAAAGGTATGAGCCCCAATAGACCGAGCGGTCGCAGTGGAGGGCGCAAAAAGTCCACTCACTTTAAACCTAACCTAACCTATTCTAATAAAACATTATTTTTATGTATATTTGACAAGCTTTGCCGGCTTTGGGCCTCACCGAAAATTAGTGAAAATTTTGATTTTAAATAAAACAGCCTGAATATTTTTTGTTATTTGGATTCAGAAGTTTTTTATCTTTATGGGAGCCCATAAGGACTTGGTGATTTAAATAGAGATATTCTATTTTTAATAGCTTTTTGTAAATACTTAACATGAGATATAAGGTTTTAGTACTACAAAAAGCTTTCATTATAATAATAATATTTCTGCAAAGTTTTGGGAACGCAACTTAAAGCGTACAGGTTCACACTTGTTTGAATCATATAGAAAGCCAACAATATGTTGCTAAGCCTTAATTAGATTGCATTTTTTGTGTTTAAATATTTCAATTTCGATTTCGATTTCGATTTCGATTTAGATTTCAATTTCAATTTCAATTTCAATTTCAATTTCAATTTCAATTTCAATTTCAATTTCAATTTCAATTTCAATTTCAATTTCAATTTCAATTTCAATTTCAATTTCAATTCCATTTTGATTTTAATTTCCATTTCCATTTCCATTTCAATTTCAATTTCAATTTCAATTTCAATTTCAATTCCAACTCCAACTCCAACTCCAATACCAATACCAATACCAATACCAATACCAATACCAATACCAATTCCAATTCCAATTCCAATTCCAATTCCAATTGTAATTTTAATTTTAATTTTAATTTTAATTTTAATTTTAATTTTAATTTTCATTTTCATATTCATTTTCATTTTCATTTTCATTTTCATTCTCATTCTCATTCTCATTTTCATTTTCATTTTCATTTTCATTTTCATTTTCATTTTCATTTTCATTTTCATTTTCATTTTCATTTTCAGTTTCATTTTCATTTTCATTTTCATTTTCATTTTCATTTTCATTTTCATTTTCATTTTCATTTTCATTTTTATTTTCATTTTCATTTTCATTTTCATTTTCATTTCAATTTCAATTGCATGTTAAAATACAAACCTATTTACATACGTCATATAGAGAACTTAATAGTTAATTTTACAATTTTACATAGAACTTACTAAAAGGTAAAATAGCAAATGCTGTGGCAGCGTATCAAATCACAAAAAAACAATATTCCAACGATTTGCTCATAAAAGGTTGGACATTCTCTCCTGCTTTAGACAACACGTGATAAATATGAAAGCGTCTGAATGCAATAGATTTTGTCACGAGTAGGAGGAATCTCCTGTTTATTGGCGTCATCGTGTCGATGTTGTTTGTTTCAGTTCGCAGTTTAACACCACCATCTAAGCATTGCTCATGGTTAGATGGTGGTTGAATGGTGGTAGAACATTTAAATTTAATTTTTATAATTCATATTGCGTCTCATAATGAAAACATTTTTCTCGACTAAAGCTACTGCATTCAGAGGCTTCAATATTTAGCACGTATTTTTTATCTTTGGACAGTTCACGAAGGCTGATGCCTAAGTACTAACGTACTGTGGGTGTCTTAAGTGTAGTAAGAGGAAGTTTGTTTACAGGGGACTTAAATATTTGGAGACTGGGAGAAGAAGAAAAAACTTCTGCGGGTAGCAGGTTTCATAATCTGGACACGGAAAGCGGGAAGTTCGGGGCCTCTCTAGTTGAACTGAAAAAGGTTGCATAAAAGTTGCACTACGTGTTGCTCTATGGGAGCTGCTAGAGATTGAATTATACTGGCCAACTCCTCTGAGCAAAAGCCGTGAAAATACCTATAGAAAAGCGACATGTCCCCTACAGCTTAACGGTAGGCAAGAGGAGAAAGCCTTTCTGTAAGCGTGGAATCATTAAGACGAACGGCTCTTCTTTGAATGGAGTCCAGAATGCTAAGTGTTGTAGGACACGCCATTCTCCAGACATGAGAACAGTATTCTAAAGAGGGTCTGATTTGGGATACAAACAAAGTATATAGATTGGAAGAAAAAAACTTTCTGGCTCAAAAAAGAAATCCAAGCTTTTTTAAAGCTGCCGAGGTTATGGATGTAATGTGTTTGTGTATGTAATGAGTAGTGGCAGACTTTTTTCGCAACAGTGAACATGACTGTGTTTTCGAGGCATTAAACTGAACAAGATTTTTGGCGCCTTAATCCAAGATAAGTTGGACGAGGGGAAAGAAACAGCCTACCATAGCCTGTGCGAATGTAAAGCATCGAATCACAAAAGACAGGCATTATTTGGGCAACCGAAAATGAGCCCACAGGAATATATCAACCATCCAGTCTAGGGGTTATACAGACTTGAGGAAGGAACGAGACTAATGGGAGGATTGGTATAAAGGATAATGGGAGATTAGGCACAAAAAGCCCAAGAGGCTGCGCTGCCTTCGGTAGTGAATCAAGACGGCTCCCAGGGAAAAAAATGAAGAAGATAAGTTAAAGGTTTTGTAAGAGAGATATCCGCATTGACCTACGCTTGGTTATACAGGCATTAATAATTTGAGACACACTGTATCTTATAATTAAATTTTCAATTTCGATTAAAAATAATATTACATATATAAATTTTATAAAAGTGCACAAGCAAGTAAATAAAACTTGAACATTTATTACACTCGTATAAGCAGTAACAGTGTTTGTTTATGTAAGAAAAACTCTGTGTCTAAATTGCATAATACAAACCAAAAGTCGCTTTAGGAAACAAGCTTTTCTGTTGCTTACCCAAATTAGAAAATTAAAGCTAAGCGGGAAATTCTTATCTCTTCATCCTTTTGTTTTCTGCGTTTTCCACTTAAAATCAACTGTTGTCCGGAACGGTACCAAAAATTACATTTTACTTTATAAAATACTACTTCTATATTCTTAAGGTTATTAACTTTATATAGTAGAGAGGGAGATTCAGAAACCAGCAATTTAAGTAGATTTTTCCTTTTAGTTGTCCAACCATTAGCTGGTAAAACATCCTCTTTTGAAAAGAACTCTCAGCACTTTGTAGAGATTCTTAAAAACATAGAATTAGCTTCCACAGACAAGTTTGTCAGCTTTAAAGTTAAAAGCCTGTACACCAATGTGCCTTTGGAAGAATCCTTAGGAATCGTTGAGGCTAGATTAAGGGACGACGCGAGATTCTTTGAAAGAACTTCGTCCCCCGATGGCCAAAATTTGGCTTCGATATGATGACGATACTTCCATAATTTGGAATGGAACCGATACACAGTTAGACTTATATCTCAATCATCTAAATTCAATAAATAACCACATCTGTATTATTTTAATGGATGACAATACCCGTCCACATCGATCATGAATGGTAAATGAGTATCTTAAGGGAAACAACATTTCCTATATGGACTGGCCACCAAATTCCCCTGACCAAAATCTTATTGAACATCTTTGGAACATATTAAAGAGAGCAATACAACGCCACGTTCAGTAGAAAGAAAGCATGGATGAGCTGGAACAAGCTTCTTAAAATAAACCCATTAAATCATATTTGGCTTATTTAGTTTACCATCGACGGAGTAGCTTTGACACAATAATAGCAATTTTTTAAACACCCTGGGAATTGTCGATTTAAAGCAAGCAACTCGTGCGCGAGGTACGCGCCTATACTTTAATTATTAAGTTTTCGTCTAATATCTTTTGATTTGCCAGTTTTTCTCGGATTTAATTTATTCAAAGAGGTGAAATAGTTTAATTATTGTGTTTGCTTGCCAGGATATATCAAGTTTGTTCAGAAACACATCTAAATATACGTTAATTCAAGTGCATTATACTGTTCAAGCAGTCAATGTGTTTTGGAATGTTGATATTTTTTTTTTTTGTTGAGCATTGGGAGCGGACTATCTGCACGGATGTTTGCAAATGCATAATTTATAACT
>JAHBCN010004309.1:65211-90760 GCA_019359885.1 Listronotus oregonensis | reverse complement strand
ATTTGAAAGGTGAAAATTACTTTAAAAGTTTCACTTACATACATACAGGTAAAGCTAATAAAAGCGTGATAGAAAATAGTCTACTTTTTAGTTCAATTTGCTATAAAACGTGTTTTTTTTTTTTTTAAACTATAATTTATTTTGTTTATTGACAAGCAATAACTAACTTCGTAGTCTAATTTCACCTGACCTTAATAATAGAACAAAAGAATCTAGACAAATTTATTAACTTTTTTTATATATCAAATTAATCTACGAAAAACTAAATTACTAGCAATCATACAGCCCTTTTAAAGGTAGTAAACTGCTTTAAACACTGGGATTTAAATGAATGTAATAAAATCTGAAATTAACATCTCAGTTCTTAAGAAATTCTGTGCAGGTTTTTAATTTAATTTTCAACGGATAATAAGTTTTAATAATCTCAAGTTTTTTCTACTTTTTTAAATAAAAATACATTTTTACTTTTTCGTTATTTTATTATACGGGGAGAGTTTTTTTAAAGTGTTATTAAGATGTGGGACCCATTCTGTTCATGCTCTATATTAATGACATAGCAAAGCTACCGATTTTGGGGCAATTTACGTTATTTGCAGATAACGCAACTATTTTGTGGAGTGGTGCAAATAGGCAAGACCTGGGTAATATTATTAACCGTAATTTGTCTTTGGTGAAAACATGGTGTGATTCAAATAAATTGACAACACGTCCCTCATATCTATCTCAAACGCGTCGAGGAGCAGAGGGATCGACGCAACAAGCTGCAGGTGGATAGACTGCATGCTTAAGAGCAGATCAGTATATACTTTAATTCTTGAAGAAACTTTTGTAGCTCGGGTTAAGCGAGGATGTCCGCAAGGAGGAGTTCTGTCCCCACTGCTGTGGAACCTTGTCATGGACGACTTACTAAATGTCCTACAACTGGAAGGGCACCAAACATTGGGATACGCAGACGATCTCGTCACTATGGCCCAAGGAAAATTTAACAACACTGTTAGGGATAAAATGAAACAGGCCCTAAACGCAGTCACCAGATGGACGAGAAAGGAGGGACTAAACATAAACCCCTCCAAATTAGCCATAGTTGCCTTCACCAAAAGGAGAAATTTAGAGGGTTTAGGACCCCTGAACCTACGAGGTGACGCAATTAAGATTGTGGGAGAGGTAAAATATTTGGGTGTCATCCTGGACTCTAAACTTACCTGGAACCAACATCTTCAGAAAACAAGAAAGAAAGCGGAGATGACTCTTAGGTTAATCAGACACTCTCATGGAAAAACATGGGGCCTTAAACCAAACGTGGTTTATTGGTTATATACCATGGTGGTAAGGCCCATGATAACATACGCATCACTGGTATGGTGGACAAAAATGCGACAAAGAACTCCTGTTACAAAACTGGCCAAGGTACAGAGACTTGCATGCTTAACTATAACAGGAGCAATTAAAACAACCCCAGTAGCAGCCATGGAATGTTCTTCCACCACCTAACCTCATAGTGATAGGAGAGGCAAGAATGAGCTACTTCCGACTGCAACAAAAACCCAACTGGTGTCTACGCTAGTTTGGGACACAACAACATAAAAAGTCAGGTTGGCGGCAACATCCTGGATGAGAAAACAGACCAGATGATTCCCCAATACTCATTCAACAAAAATTTCGAGATAAAAATTTCAGATGGAAGTGAGTGGCAGCAACCCGATCATCCCGGCACGGTTGGAGACATCATCTGGTATACGGATGGTTCCAAAACCGAGCAGGGAACTGGAGCGAGCGTGTACAGTGAAATGAGGAATTCACAATTCTCTATTCCACTAGGAACACACAGTACTGTATTTCAAACAGAAATATATGCTTTACAGCACTGTGCAAAAGAAAATAACAGGAGGGCTTACAAAAACAAGCGGATCTGCATAATAACAGACAGCCAAGCGTCACTGGGAGCACTAGTAAACCCCAAGGTGACGTCGAAGCTAACATGGGAATGCCAAAAAGAACTGGAGGTCCTGGGAGAACGCAACAGGATAACTCTCCTGTGGGTACCAGGACATTCGGGAATAGAAGGCAACGAAAAAGCGGATGAGCTACCACGACATGGATCATCCACACCATACTTTGGACCAGAACCTGCCCTTGGAGTGACCAAAACCACAGCACGAGGGCAAACCAGGGAATGGATCCAAAACAAACACAAGGAATACTGGGAGAACCTCGGTAGAATAAGACATGGGGGCTTTATAAGGGGCCCATCCAAAAGAACAAAGGAAGAACTACTCAGACAAAGTAGGAAAAGACTTCGCATAACAGTAAGGTTGCTAACAGGGCACGCTAACCTAAGAGGGCACCTACACAAGATAGGCTGATACAATATGGAGCCAAGTTGCAGAATGTGCGACGAGGGAAGAAACAGCCTACCACATATTGTGTGAATGTGAAGCGTTAAATCACAAAAGACAGGCATTATTTGGGCAACCAAAAATGAGCCCACAGGAATATATCAACCAACCAGTCTCGGGGTTATACAGAATTGTAGAAGGAACAAGACTAATGGGAGGATTGCTATAAAAGACAATGGGAGATTAGGCACAAAAAGTCCAAGAGGCTGCGCTGCCTCCGGTAGTGAAAGACGGCTCCCAGGAAGAAGAAGAAGGAGAAGAAGAGAAAGATCTACGATGGTAGAATATTTAGGCGTGAAGTTAAGAAGTTGCATGTTGCGAGAGCCTATTATGATGTTCCGCACTATTTTGAAACAAGCAATTTTAAAATTATCTGAATATTGTGATTATTGGCCTTTAAATATATAGATATTTATTTTGATAGTAACTATTGATATATTGTATGTTTCGTTTTTGTTTCTGATAAATTAAGTACTATAACAATGTTTAGGATTGTTTTGAGGGACAATTTTAACGATATTTGAGTTTTATTTTTTTATTCGATTTTTATTGTTATAAGTTATGTTTCATTTTAATTTTTAATAGGTGCACATCACTATTTTATTTTATTATATGACATTTGTAAATAACTTAACATGTTTATTTTTTATGACTATGTTTCCTTTATATGCGATTGTGTTTGTAATATTTTATTTCTTTTTACACATCTTTATTTATTAAATGCTTGTGTATAAGATTTTTTCCAGCTTTTTCAATAAGATTGCTTACCGTCTTTAGACAATAAAGCATTTTTTAAGTTTGAGTTTAAAGTTTGTTACAGAGGGATATGTCGAAAACAGTTTCAAATAATTTCATTACATTTTGGTAACGTAGTAAGTATAGGGTTTTTCCTTATAACTTTGCATGCTTTTAAAGTTATTATTTAAAGGAATACAAAAAAGTGGTTTATACAAAAGTTTTAAAATTTTTATGAAAATTTTAGATAAGACAAACAACTGACAATAGAATAAAGCGTTGCAATTAAAACAAAAAATGGTGTAAAATAAATATTAAAACGCGTTTTTAGAAGATGTTTATGAAATCTTGTGTGCCAATTTAGGGTAAAAATCAGCAATAATGTGCAAAAAAAAAGAGAAATCTGAAAATGAGGTTAGTTTAATTGTTTGATGTTGGATTGCTCAAATACTAAAAATTATTTTAGATTCGTAATTAGTGCCACAAAAAATACCGGTATACCAAAATCAAGAAAATTACCGAAATTTTTTAGAAGGTCAGAATATTTACAAATCGTATAAAAGGATAATGGCCACATAAAGTTAATGTGGTATAAACCTTTGCGGAAAGAAGGTCTTGATTTTTACAGATTGTGCCGAGACATAGACGGACGTTAAACAAATTTTTAAGCGTGTAAACATTGGGTAAAAAATATCGTGTCAAAAGAACACAATCTTTAGTCCGGAAGTCGAACGCATAAAAGCTGGTCAATAAGAGACACAGCATGAAACATTTTTTTTATATTACTATGAACTATGGTCCATTAAAAGCCACAGTCGTGCAAAAATCGTAAGAAGTCGTTTTTTTTTCAATATAACTCGAAAATTGTTGATTTTAGAAAAAAGGCTAAATAACCCAATAAAACTAGGTAGTTTTTTATAAATTTTTTTTGTAGCTCTTTTAGTTTTAAAGATATAAACGATTTTTAAAATAAAAACGCAAATATCTGAAAAACTAAAAGATCTACGAGATAATACATATAAAAAAATATTCTATTTAATAAGCTCTGCAAAAAAAAATATATATACACATTTTTAAGAAAAAAAAGTAATTAAGAAGATATCAGCAAAAAACTAATTTTGACCAAAAATTTCGCTCCCGAGCAGTGAAAAAAATTTTAAACGTAAATATTGTTGTTTTTTTTTTGTTAATGCCTTTGTTTATTTATTTTTAAAATAAAACTGGTAAAATTTGCAAAAAAAAATTAAAATTTTAAATTTTAAATATCAAAAAATTTAAATAAATGGAAAACTCGAAATCTAAAAAAAGATACAAAAAACATATGGGGACAAAAATTATGGCTCTTACGATTTTAAACAAATAAGATTTTATAAAGTATTTTGCTTAAAGTTATAGTTTTTAAGTTAGAGCCAAAAATAAACCAAGAAATATTAATAAAAAAATTAATTTGTAAAAATATTCGAAAAAATCGTTTACGCAGTATTACAGGTTTCATGATTTTGTGTCACTTTAGTTATGTAAGTTTTTTTTGCTTAATCTGATGCAATAATTTGAATAGAAAAGGCTATAACCTTAGAAGAAGTAGATAGCTTAATAAAAATGATATTTTGAAAGTTTTATGCTACATGAATTATTTAAAAAAAAACTTTTGGTTGTTAAGAATATGGTTAAAATTTTCTCCGAATTATTTTAAACGAACTATATTTATACACTATTAATATTTATATTTAAATTAATAATAAAAATATTTTAACAAAAAGCTATGCACATAGGAAATCGAGAAATGTTAAGCGTCCTGCCAGGTACCTAACACCCAGATAGAAAAGGCACTTTTTACTAAATTGAGTAAAATATCTGTGCCACTATGTTATCCCACATGGCTTCGGGATATATGTTTATTATATTCAATAAATAGAACATTTTAAATTAATTTTTAATTGAATTGGACACTATCTGTATCTTACTTGTATCAAAAAAATATTATAAGCAAAATTCTTGGCCCAAATCACTTTTTTGCTTAAATCTCCTTTATTACTTATTTTATTAAACATGTGTATATAACCTTTTCTATAAAGCTTTAAAAAAAACATATTTTTTGTTTTATACATTTTTTCGTAGCTCTTTTAGTTTTTGGGATATGTCTCTTTTTATTTTAAATTTAAATCGTCATGAATTATGTTCAAAAAGAAAGATAAATCTGAAAATAAGGTTAGTTTGTTTGTCAAGTTTAATGATGGATAACTCAAATACTTAAAATTACTTTAGATTCGTAATAAGTGCCACAAAAAATACCCGTATACCAAAATTTCGAGACAATTACCAAAACATTTTAGAAGGTCAAAATATTTAAAAATACTTAAACACTAAAAGGGCTACAAAAAAGTTTATAATACAAAAATTACGTAGTTTTATTAGGCCATTAATTTTGATAATAAACTTTTTTTGCTAAAATCAATAGATTTTAAATAAATTGAAAAAAAACTTTTTTAACGATTTTTTTTAGGTATAAAAAATATGCAATTAAACCCACAAGTGCGGCTTTGAAATGACTATAGTTCATAGTAATATAAAAAAAAATTAATGTGTATCTCTTAGTGGCTAGCTTTTGTGCGGCTACTTTAAATATATCATAAAATCTCTTTTTGCGATAACTCGGTTGACTGGAAATATTGAAATAAGGAAATTATTTTGGGTTTACCCTTTTAAAAATTAAGTAAAAACAGTAAGTTATATACGAATCACCATTAAAACTTGCTTCATATTTTTAACAGATATTATATTTTCTACCAACCAGAACTAACTAGAAGCAACAGGTACTATATTTTCTACAGTAATTATTTACAGTATATTTATTATATTTCCAATATTATATTTACAGTCGCAAAACTGACCAATTTTGATTATCTTCATTTATTTTAATTTATGTCATTTGGACCTTTATCATTTTTGATAGATGTCGTTTTTGTCAATGTCATGTTTGACAGATATACCACTATTGACCGATGTTGCCTTGCTAAAGCATTATTTTATTTTAAAAAATTCTTGTCCGCTGTTGCAAAGTTTTTTTTTTTTTTGTTAAAAAGTGTAAAAAAAGTAAAATTTTTACAAATAATATATGTATTAAAACTTTTTAAAATCATATTTAATTTATAAAAAATAAGATACGTGATGTATTTTTGACAAGTTTAATATATTTGCTTAGCATCCATTGTAAGCATACCATTGTAAATATATGTCACTTAAAAAAAAAACACAAAAACTTATTTGTAATTAATGGTACATCTTAATGAAACAATTCTACGTTTAATCAACACATTTTGTACTTACGGGTCATAATCGGGGAACCTCAGTTTTGTGTATAATGGTAACAACATAACAAATATATTTAGAACCAGTAACCCCACCAAAACACTGTTAAATCGTCTTCTAAACTGCCATGCCATTGGAATTAAAATCAAAGGAGATATTAAAAACAGTTGCCAATCCGCAGAATAGATACCACAAATGTACCATGCACTGAAAATAAATTTTTAAAAGGTACTTAGATTAAAAGACATATTAACTAAGAAAAGCGAAAGAAACAATAAAAAAGTTACGTTTTATGCAAAAATAAAAACCGTTTATAATACGGTTACGTGCCACGTGCAAACCCAGTAAAATAAATCCGTTACAACCGATGATGGTGTATTACACGATATCTTTACTGTTTAGACCAAACTTGTGATCGTTAGTGAACCGTTTCGGTCATTTCAATCCCCAAGCAAAGCAAGAACACTTTAATACAGAAATCGTTCCAACTTTATCGTCTTGTACCATCGTGCCAAAAAAAATCTGGTACAGCCTAATCTATTATATTCTCCTAGACTATTATACAATTTTTTCTTTGTAACTGACAATCAATATATTACTATTGATTTGTGTCAAGAAAATTTACTATGCCAGCGTTAACCCTTGAGCAAAAAGCCATAATATACAGTGGTTTGAGGGATGGTTTAAAAATAATGAACATTGCAAATTAGTTAAGAATAAGTAAAAGTAGTGTTATGTTGGCTACGAACAAAATCGCACAGCATGGTACAATAACAAGGAAAAGAGATTCTGGTTGGTCCAAAGCTTCAACTAATTGTCTAAGAGCTAGAGCCGAAAAATCATTGTCATCAGTAATATGGAGTTTTTTCCGTAAAACATGTTCATTTAGTATTGTTAATTATGTTCCCGCGCAGGCTGACAACCTATTAGATACAGGGGGTAGCAACAAGGGGTAAAAGTGCAAAATTTTTGGGAAAAAATAGTCATCGAAAATATGATTCAAAATTTTCCCAGGTGTAGGTCTTAACCCCCTTAGCTGAAATCCCAAGGGGCTGAGAGCTAGGTGGATACAAAAGGGGTGGCGGATAAGGGTAAAGAGAATAAAAATTTAGGGAAAAAATCGTCATTGATAATATGTCAGCCATTTTGACCACTTAAAGTTAAAACCCTAAGGTTTCTAAATCCAAAAGGGCTGACAGCTAGATGAATACTGGGTCAAATTATCCCAAACGCTTACTTTATATGTGTGTTTTCCTATTTTTTAACTTAATTTATTTAGCAGACTTATATATTCTTAATTTATGTATCTTCTTGTTTTAACATTCTTATGCAAAATAGTGAATTTTATATAAATAAAGTTAATAAACCAATTATTGTTGAACACATCAATATCTGGACATATATTTCGTTTTATAAATAAAATAATTTTTACATAAAAAATGTCGATAGAGGAACATCTAAATACCAATTTTTAAGTAAATTTTGAAGAAACATATTTTTTAACTTTTCCCCTACACGAAACAAATTTTTAAAAAGTAAAAATTGAAAAATACGCTGAAAAGTAGATATTTAAATAGAAAACTGTATGATTCAAACCTTTAGGCTTATACTTTTTTTACTGAAGATGAGGTTGATAATAGCGAATGTGATGACAATGAGTATGATACTGATGTTAGTAAAAGTAAAAGTTACTTTTAAAACTTAGAATTTTAATTGTAATACGTATAATTAGATAAGAATGTATTTGAAAATTAATAATATTCCTGTATTTGTTTTGTAATAAAATTATGAAGTAATTATTAAATTCCTTGCCTCTACCTTTGTTTCCAAAATTTCTTTGTAGAATATTCCGTTGGCCGATATTATTCTTTGATTAAATGAACAAAATACTTTACCTTGAACTTTGTTTTTTATTATTAAAAATATATTAATTTTTAAATTTAATTAAAATTTTAGGAATTTAGTAATAAAAAGTAATTATGAAAAATATTCACTGCATTTATTAGTTAAGTATAAAAAAATCGCTAATGCTCAATTAAAATTATAAAATTATAATATTTTATTTAGGTCTTTTGTATTATTAACTTTAAAAGTAATAATATTTTTTTTAATTTTTAGAAAAAAAACAACAAATAATATTTTACATTATTATTTTACATCAAAGGGCTAAAAAATAATTTACAATATATTGAAATTAATTTTTTAAGAGTGAGTACTTTCATGGTATTAATATTTAAAATTTATTTATATACAGCTTTAATTTTTCTCAAATTAAGTATTTAAAATGAATCAAACTTTTAGGATGTATTGATAATACATATTTAAAGGGAATCGCAAAAAAACAAAGATCAATTTTAATTGGGGGGATTTTTTCGTAGAAAAAAAGAGAGATCAACCCTATTTTTATCATGGCTCGCTCAATTTTTATGCAAGAGACTTTAAAAAAAGGTCTTATTATATATTTTAAAAAATACTTTTTAAGTTTTTTCAAAAAATGCATAGTTTTTTCGCTATTTGACTGGAAATCTTTTAAATTAAGCATTTGACAAACAAAAGCTAACCATTAACAAACCGTAGCTGGGTCCGTATTGGTAGTAAAAATATATTTAAAAAAGTTTTTTTGGTTTTTTTTAGGCCACAATTTTCCTTTACAAAGTTTTTTTGATAAAATGCATATTTTTGGAGTTATTTACGAAAAACCCATTAAAAACGTCGATTTTTTCGTCAAAGAACCGTTACTTTTAATTGCAAACAACTTAAAAAATATTAGTTTTACGAAAAAAATATATAAAACATTTTCTACTAAGAATTACTTTGTTCATCGATTTCTGTAGTCAAAATGTAATAAAAAAAATTCAACCTCGAGATGGGGTGGCAACCAGTCCAGAATAAAAGCGCTCCTCGGCATGATATAGAATTTGATCCTTGGGCTATTCCCTACCTTCTGTAAAAATTTTAGGTAAATCCATGTAGGACTAAAAAATTGCGAGCCAAAATGCTTTATTTTCTGTTTTAAAAGTCAAATAATTAATTGTTAAAATACATATATTTAATTAAAAATATTATGACTATAATAAATTTTTCTTACCATATCTTTTGGGGTGTAATAGTTTTGAATATACAGAAACACAGCCCACCAGTGTTCTTTACATGGACGTGACGTAGACTCGTGGACTCTGAAAAAATTGGTCCACTCCCAATGTGGTGTGCTAAATATACTGCGTAAAGAAAAGCCATTAATACTGCAGGTGTTATTCTAAAAATAAATGATACCCTTGATTATACAACTCATAGTGTATTGTCCCTATATTAAAGGAGTAATAATAAGTGATTATTATGCATGCTACCTTTGATAATCATGCATGCTACCTTTGATAACAAAGGATTACAAAAAAATGTTCTGACCATTTGACCGGACCATGGTATTCCTAGGTATTTTGGCGTCCTGAATTCGAATCTGAGGTCAGTTTTTCCATCACGTCAGAAAAACGACATTTCAAGGTCATTTAGAAATCAAATCAAAATAGTGATACTTGTAAAAGGGGCCCTGATACAACTTCTTGAGCGATTTATTAACTTCACGGGTACCTGTGTAGCTCTTGAGTACTTTGTGGACATTAAAAAGAAGCTCTGAATCTCGCCCAGGGCCAGCTCAGGGAGAGAAAGTGGCCCTAGAAATTTAAGCTCGCAAATTTTAATTTCCCTGCCAAGACGTTAAAATTTTGACGATGGATTTGCTGTGAGTTAATCGTGATTGACCTGGCGATGACCGAAATGATTCAAAATCCTGAATAGATCACCAATTTAGGTCCAGCGTTGACAAGTACATGAGAATTCCACCGTTGCAATTCCAGAATAAAAAACTCAATTTTCCACCCCTCCCTAGCAGTAGTTTTGGTCCTAGACGGTACATTTCAGTAGGGGAACAACTTTTCGACAACAAATTCGAGTCTAGCGTTAAAAAGTACATTGGAATACCATGGTTGATCATCTGGCATCCAGAAATCCATTTTCCACTCCTTCAAGGGGTAGTTTTCGGCCTCTGGGGCCAATGCTAGACGTGTAGGGCCTTTTTTAAGGCCGAATTTGGATTCAGTGTCAAAAAATACATGGAAATATGATGGTCCGACCAATGGATCCCGACCTTTTCTTTGTGGGACTGTGACCCTGAAATCTGGTTTTCCTAAGTGATGGGGAAAAACTGACCCCGGATTCGGATTCAGGGCGCAGAAGTACCTAGAAATACCATGGTCCGGTCAAATAGTCGGGACATATTTTTTTGTAAACCTGTGTAATCATGCATAGTACCTCTGATAATCGTTTATGCTACCTGACTTGGTGGTGTGATTTTGCTACTATATACCATAGCTACATATATGTACAGGGTGGGCATTTTATAAGGGCCCTATACATTTTCTCAGAAACTGTAGACTATTGAAAAATATAGATGGAACAAAAGTTTCTTGGATTAATTTATACTTTTATTTAATTGCACTTTTACATTGTTCATTTGTTGGCTGCCGGTGTTCACTTTCTTATTTTAAATGAGACACCCTATTTATTATTATATATTTAGAAAGCGCTTCCAAAGACAAACTTAACAATATGTAACAGTATGGGTCTGTGTCGCAACGCGTTTCCGATTTATTACAGTTTTTCTTTAATTTTTGACCTATTTTTAAATTAATACAAATACGGTAACTGTTTCTTTTTTTAAAGTTTGTTTACGTAAAAAGAATTAAAGAAGCTTATTTTATCTATATTAATAGGCAATTTTTTTAAACTTTAAAAATATTACAGTATTGCCATGTTTAATCTATCGTAAAATTTCTTGAGTTTTTTAAATGCAACACCCTGTATATAATACCAAATCTATATAAAAAAATTAAAAGGCCTTTTCAACGATGTATAACAACATGGGTCGGCGACTCAACGTTTCGAACTTATGAATAATTGTCTTCAGGAAAAGTATTTTCCTTTTTCCAAATATGCTACACCTTGTATACTTTATATTATAAATTAATATAGGGAATTTGGTTAACTCATCTTAAACCAAATTTATTGTATTGATTCATAATATTAAGTTAAGTATACAGGGTGTAGTGTGGTTGGAAAAAGAAAAATATGACTTTTCCAGAAGACAATCATCCATAAGTTCGAAACGGTAACTCGCAGGCCAATGTTGTTATACATCGTTAAAAAAGTCTTTTAATTCTTTATATAGATTTGTTATTATATTCATTGGTTTGAATTTAAAAAATTTAAGAAATTTTAAGATGGACAAAACATGGCAATACTGATTTATTTTTAAAACTTAAAAAAATTTGCCTGCAAAGTAGATAAAATAAGTTTTTGTACTTTTTTTACGTAAACAATTTAATTTAAAGATAGGTCGAAAATAAAGAAAACCGTCAATAAATCCGAAACGTTGAGACACAGATCCCCACTATTATATATCATTGACTTCGTCTTTAGAAGCGCTATTTAAATATATAGTAATATATAGGGTGTCCCATTTAAAATAGGGATGTGAACACCGGTGGCCAACACAATGAATACCCTGTATATGTGAAAGTGGAATTAATTAAAAGCAAAATTATTCCAAGAAACTTTTGTTCAAACTTTTTTTTCCAAAAGTTTGCAGTTTCTGAGAAAATGTATAGGATCCTAATAAAATGCCCACCCTGTACACTTCATACTATGTCACAGTAATTATTTTTACTGTCAAACTTATGTTGGCAAATAAAACGGGATTTGGTAGTAGCTCGTTACCAGAAATGGAATGTGTTGCTATTTTTTAAGGTGTGGTGTAGAGTTGTTCTTATTCGCTGTATAAACTCGATAGTTCGTGATTACCTTAATACTTCAAACTGACACTCGCGTTAATCAGGCAACCCAACTCCTCCTACGAAGTCGTTGTGTTTCCTGAATAACGCGATTCGTGCCAGGTAAAAGTATTATACGTTCTACGAAACTATCTATTACAACTAAAAATAAAATGTGGAATTTTTAAAATAGACATTTTACAAAAGCTTGCCTTCTATTAAACACCATGTTAGATCCTTAACCCACAGTTTTTTTTTAACTTAATTACTTGCAACAGAGACATCGTAGTAATATTATTCCAGAAAACACACACACCACGTGTGTGATATGACAATATTCTAAAGAGGGTCTAATTTGATATACATACAGAGTATACAGATTAGAAGAGATATACTTTCTGGCTCAAAAAATGAATCCAAGCTTTTTTTGAAGCTGCTGAGGCTATGGATTTAATGTGTTTGAGCAATGTTAGGATTATTCTCAAAAGTAACGCCAAACAAAATTAAATGACTTTTTGTTCTGCGGATCTTGGCTGTCCATATATAACATATGAGGATTGGCAGACTTTTTTGGCGACAGCAAACATGACTGGGTGTTGAAGGCATTAAACTGGAGAATATTTTTGGTGCTTCAATTTAAGATTATTTCAAGGTCTTGTAAAAGAGATATCCGTAGATATATTTTCCAAATCAGGCTTAAGAAATTGAATATTAGAGTGGAGAGTACTATCGTCAGCAAAACTATGAATAAGATTAATTGTGGAAGAGAGAAAATCATTGATGAGGAGAAGAAACAGAGCTGGTATCAGTACTAAGCCCTAAGGCACCCCCGCATTAATTTATTAAAATGGAAAAAATGACCATCTACAATAACTGAAATTCGCTTAGGTGGAAGACCGTGATGAAAAAGAAATCTCTCAGACCATTCCAGTTGGCTGAGCTGGTGCCAAACGGTGCAAGGTGGCATGCATTCAGTTACCTCAAAATGTCTAGAGTATGATACTGTTACTAATGCTTGGTAAAGTTCAGGGTTGGTAAGTAAAAGAACGATTCCGATGGGTCTGAATTATAAGTGGAAACCCTAGGGAAGTTGGTAGGTTCCATAATTAGATTGGTGAGCAAGTTACTGATTGCAAAGAATTCGGCTGCTCTGCCTTAAGTTTCAGTTTTTGCAGAACCTAGCCAGTCCCTATTGTAAACATTAAAATCCCCGGGGACGATTACTTCAGCCAATAAAAACTGAAAATTAATAGTGTCGATCTTTATTGAAAAAGAGTCAAAGAACTCGATGTAGAAATTGCCACATGGGGACTGCAGATGAATTGGGTAGAACATCTTAAGGTAAGTTGAAGCCAAAAAATATCAGGCCTACCTGGGAAAAGAAGGGGACTAGTTAATATTTTAAAACTTATTTGGGTTTTTGTAAGAAACAGTATGTGGGGTTTGGAAGATTGAAAATAATGGTGGACAGAGTTTTTGAAATACTTGTACACGAGATTAAACTTTTCGATACTGGCTGCCAAATGCACCCCTCACCTGGAGATCAATCCAAAAAAAAGTTACTTTCTGTTTGTGTTACAAAACTTTAACCCGTCGTCAAATCAAGATGTCTTTTTTAAACATTAATATCTTCGTATAAGTGGTGTTTTAAAGGGATGTTTTTGGGAAACACTTAAAATATAATTATTATTTAAAATTTTACTGGGTCAAACACGTTTTTAATTTTCTTTTATAATAAGCCCCAAAGTCTTAACAGGTACCTAGCTAGGTTTAAAGGTAAAAAGCTTTTTCGGTTACCTATTTCTATTAACTGATTTAAATTGAAGATATATTTTAATATACAGTGTAAATCAAAATAGTTCAAATATAACAAGGACTACACAAAATTCTCTTACCGCAAGTATCTATGAATTATCATTTTGGGAACCGATATCACTTGTACAACAACAGGCTTCTTGGCTGCCCCTTTAAAATATTGATAAGCCAATAGAAATCCAGATATATAGAAAAACGATCCACTGCTAAGTAAGCGCTTAATAAGTATAGGGAATATCTCTGCCACTGAAACTGAAAAAAATATATATTTAAGTTTTTTCTCAGCACCATAGATTATGACAATAATATACTAAATGGCAAAAAAGGTTAACATATGGTAATTATAATTTTTACCCAACGAATTAAGATTCTAAATAGAATTTATATGCTTATAAAACCTTATAAGGGCTTGTGTCTCCATCAACGAACTCAAGGACTAGAATTAACGCAACGCCAGTTTGTAGGCAGGGTGTTTGGTATAGTGATCTGTTTGTTTTTGTTTTGGAAAAACGTAAACAAATTGCCAGATCTCAAAAACCAAAATCAGGAAATTACCTTGAAAATGTAATAAAATTATTCAAAAATATTGGTTTTTGTGTTAATATAGGCAACATCGATTTAAATATAAACATTTATTAAAATGACAGTTCCAAGCATTCGTTTAATAAAAAATGATAGTAAATCAGGTGTTGTACGGCACTCCAATATCATTTTATCTCTTTCTAGTAGGTTGTATTATTCAATAACACGTTTTGTAAACTGACTAGATCAACAGCAATCGAATTGGGCATCTAAAGTAAATGTCATGTCTGTCTGTCACTTCAGATAATAAACAAAAATAGTTTTCCGGCTTTAAAATTAATTTTTAACAATAAAGAATCATCGATTTATAAAAATGTAATTTATGGGGCAATACCATAAACATTGAAAAAGTTATTATTTCCGGAGTGAGGTTATTTAGTGTGTTGTTGTGCCGTGTGTTTACAAGAACTATCCCTCCTTGCCCCCCTGAACATATTAATGCCAAACAAGGTTTGTTTACTTTATTTCTATCCAAGAATTCGTTGGTCTCCATCATAACTAAAACTTAAAACCTCGTATTGCCAAAACTCCTGACGAAGAAAAAAACTTGGAAACTATGGCGAAATATTACCATAATAAAATGTAATACTTTTAATAATTTATAGACAACAGTATAATTATATTTTTTATGTACAATAAAAATGTAATGTATAACTTCGTAAAAATTTAATTTCATTGGAATATAAATATTTTGTACTTTATTATTTCTAATATGTATTACTCGATGTACAAATAAATAAATAACGGGCATACGTACATTTGTACTTTTATCATTTCTAATATATTGCTTAATATTGTACTTAAATAAAACTAAAATAATATAATAAACTTTATATTAATAATACCGATATATTTTTTACGATTTAAACAAAACCATCCTTAAAGAAACAAAAATTTACAACAAACTTTTAAAAAAATTTAAAGATTGATTTGAAGTCCGAAACAGAATCGCACTTCAAATTGTATAATACGGCGAGCCGGAGATGCAACAAAATTAAGGCTCCCAACGATCGCAAATATAAAGAAGAATGGGATAAAATCAGACAAGGATTACGCTTTCAGTATGTCTTCTAAGCAAAAGACCGTAAAAATCAAAATTACAACATATTTGAAAAATATAATTTGGGACACAATTTATTCTATGTACAGGGCTATTCATTTTAAAGTAAACAGGGCTTTATTTTCCAACTTCCCTGTACTTTTTTAAAAAACGAATATAGCAATTTAGTGTATTTTTTTTCGTAGAATTCAATATTCTCATCAAAAATACATTTAAAACAAAAACAAAAGAGTTACAGCACGAGTGACGTATTTTTTAAATGGAATACCCGGTATATTTTTATATTAAAAGATAGAGATTTTCACGGGGAATTCGGTGATATAGGGGTTGCTGGGTTTATTTCCTGGGTTCTGGTGCAATTGTCTCAAAACTGCATGATACTATAAGGATAGTTTCACCTGAAAAAACCTGGCTACCACAGGTCACAGGTGCTTATTTGTCAAAGTCAAGAACTTTAAAAATACGTTTATTACTTTTTGGAGTAGTTTTATAATGAAGTTTTCATCAGGAGAACGGCTTAAAATTATATCATATGCTAAAAATAATATGATATATCTATTTCAAAACCAAGCAGCAAAGTTACAATAAACGGAAAAAATTAAAATACGATACGAGGTAAAATATGGTGGTAATAAGAACACTTATAACAAGAAATTATAATATTACTAATAATTTAAATGTTCTATATGACTCCCGTTATTTTTGAAACATGATCTATAACCCTTCCTTAGCCTTTCTAAGCTCGCCGATATTATTCGAGGTTCTTGGTTAAGACGATTAATTTCAGTTACAATTTTTCATCATTTCTTCCGTTTTTGTGTTCCCATTTTGGTAAACGGCATTCATTAAGTGACCCCATAGAAAAGTATCCAAAATTGTAATAGCTGGACCATTAGGAGGCCATCAAATAGTGCCATAACGTCCAATCCACTGATTGTATCGGCGATTAAGATACTGCACAACTTGACGAACAGCATGGGGCGGCGCTCCGTCTTGTTGCCAAATTATCTTGCGATACGTTTCGAGTGGCAATTCTTCTAAAATGTCCTTAATATCGTTTTCAAGAAGATTAAGCTATCTTTTTCCAGTTAAGGATCCCTCATAGAATATTGGCCCGACAATTCTATTGTTAAGCACACCACACCAAACATGAAGAGAAGGCATCCCTTGGTATTTAATCTCTTGAAATTTGCCTGGGATATTGTCTTGCCCAGCTGTGCGTATTGCGTCGGTTAAACATTCCCGATGTAGTGAACGTAGCTTTATCCGTCCAAAGAATCGTTTCAAACAGGGTAGGATCGTTATCTTGTTCATGGATTAAAATTTGGAAAACAAATTGAAAGCGAAGTGCCTTTTGTTCACGTGTTAAATACTGCACTGGAAGAACGTGACATGGAAGATACTTATAATATTTCAGTGTTCTCTGAACCGTCGCATAGGTTACTCTTCTTCTTGCAGGGTCATCCCTCAAGTCTCTAACTGCGTCAGTAATTGACTTTATGGGATACAAAGTAAAATAATTTAGAATAGCTCGATCCCAGTTTCTTTTTCTCATTATAGTCCTTTTTCTAATATGTAACGATTTTGTTTCTTCAAATAAGACCTTCAGTTTTAAAATCGTTTTTACTGATATATTTCGGTGGAAATTTGCAACATATCTTTGTTGTGTTTCCCTGGCGTTTTCTCCACATTTCTAATAAAGAGTTATAATTTAAAGCCGTTCTTCTGATAAAAACCTCATTATAAAACTACCCCAAAAAATAATAAACGTATTTTTAAAATTCTTGAATTTTACAAAAAAGCACCTGTGACCTGTGGCAGCCAGGTTTTTCAGGTGAAACTCCTTATAGTATCATGTAGTTTTTAGACAATTGCAGCAGAACCGCAGGAAATAAACCCAGCAACCCTATATCACCATATTTCTCATGAAAATCTTTATCTATTGATATAAAAATATACGGGGTATTCCATTTAAAAAATTCGTCACTCGTGCTGTAACTCCCTGTTTACTTTAAAATAAATAACTCTGTACACCAGAAAAAAATATGTAATATTGGAAACAATAAGACAAAAGTTCAGGGAAGAAATTGAATGTTTTGAGTTTTACGTCAACTCCTTAAGAAGATGGATTAAAAGTATAGGCTTAATCATAATAATTGCTAATTATTATTAAGTTTGTAAGTAAATAAATACTACAAGATTATTTTAATTTTTTGTGATTGACAGTGTATAGACGAATGTAAAAGGTATAATATACTGCTAAATCATTTGTTAATTTTTGAACTTATAAAAAACATAACAGACTATTAATTTCTAAACGCGATAGTTAAGTTTTCTAACGTAATATTGATTAACAAATATATCTAAATATCTATTACACCAACTACAAATGGGTATAATTCTGACTATACAATGAGCGCAAGGACGTTTTTGTCTGTTTCGTTGATTACGAGAAGACCTTTGATAGAGTACAACACGAAAATCTTATAGACATCTTAAAGAACATGGAGGTGGACAACAGGGACGTTAGAATTATTGAAAATTTATACTGGAGACAAAAAGCAGCAGTACGACTTAACGGAAAGCTTACGGAAGAAAGCCAAATTTTACGAGGCGTCAGACAGGGCTGCAAACTACTCTTTAACATATATTCAGACAAAATCTTTAAACAGGCTACACAAGAACTATAAATGGAAGTAGAAATTAATGGACAATATATAAATACGATACGATATGCATATTACGGCAAAGAATGGTAAAATTCTACTTATGGTCAGTGTTGCTGTTGCTGTGCGGGGCAGAGATCTGGACAATTAAAGCCGCTACAGTTAATCGGTTAGAAGCATTCGAGATGTGGTTGCACCGGCGAATGCTAAGAATACCCTGGACAGCTATGCAGACCAACGAAATGGTGCTTAACAGAGCCGACGCAACACGTATGCTACTGAATACGAGTACAGTTAAGTGCAGGAAAATCTCATATCTTGGACATATTCTCAGAAGAGAGCGCTACATAATTCTACAGCTGATTATGATGGGAAATGTGGAAGGACGTAGAGGAGTAGGAAGGAAGCAGGCTTCCTGGCTGAGGAACATCCGTGAATGGACCGGCATACGCAGCGCAGGGGAACTATTCCGATTGGTGCAGAATCGAGAAAGACTTGCCCAAGTAATTGACGACGTTAGGGGGATCTGATATGGCACTTGAAGAAGAAGAAGATACAAATGAGTATAATTCCGACTATACAAGTGGCTATAATTCCGACTTTTACATACTCGCAAAAATGTCGAATAGAAAATGTCTAAATGGACATTTCAAAAATCCAAAAATTTAATGCGCATGTTTTTTAGGCGACATTATACTGATCTCGTATGCGACACTGGTATTCGAGATTGGAAAATACCAGTGTCCACATACAGAACACATACCATGCATTCGCCTAGTATGTGTTCTACGGTTTCACTCGATATGTCACAAATCATACAGCGCTCATTGTCAGTCTTTCACATCTTTTTGACGTGATTTCCAAGAGGCCCGTGTCCTGTGAGGAGGTAAATGATTACCCTAAACTCCCACCGATGTGTTCGCACGTCGTTGTCGTGGTTGGGCCCAGTAGGATCTTTTGAAAAATGCGCTGGAGTTGCTGGTTATCGGCAACTCTTGTTGCTAGCGTATGGAAAGGGATCCGAAGCTAAGACGAACACAAGGCTTAACTCAAGGTGTTAGCATACCATGCTGATGAGTGAATGACATCCTGTGCCTTAAACAGGTGTCTTCAACGGTGCCTCTGAGATACATGGCGACCTCTCAGAGTATCTAGCTTTACTGTAGTAATGCGGGGCTCTGCCGTGGTGGACTATTACTTTCCTAGCTCCAAACAGAAACTGGACAGAACCACTTCCACAGGAAAAAAGTGACAAAGGTGCGATGACCAAAACGGATAAATCCGTTTCGAGAGGTGCCACCCAAGGTCACAAGCAGACCAAGATGCGTCGACCGAAACGGGTGAATGCGTTTCGAAAGGTGCCCCTAAAGTCACAGGCGCCTGTATCACGGGGAAGGACTAATCCATCCCAAACAAACAGGTGCTTAGGAAGGGATCCCTTAATTTAAACGGAAGGCGGACAGAACCGCTTTTATAGGGAAAATAGTTTCCTGGCTTTAAACAGAAAGCGGATAGGACCGTTTTCATAGAGAAAGACCGGAGATACGGCCTCAAAAGGAACATCTGGTTCTTGTAACAAGGACCTGGTAGCTACCCACTCACTAGACCGGAGGAGAAGGGCATGGCAGATCTAATCGTCTGCTCGTCATATTTTCCAGGAGAAAGAGACACCAGAACACATATTGTGCTCGTGTCCGGTAGCGACACGAGTAAGAGGAGATATAAGAACTCTCTCACTCAATCTGATATCGGATTCATTAGAAGTCTGATCCTATTGGGAGGAATATAAAAAGGTGTGAGCCACAATAGACCAAGCGGTCGCAGTGGAGGGCGTAAAAAGTCCACTCACTTTAAACCTAACCTAACCTACCCTAAACATATTTTTTTTGAAGCTCTAAAAGCTTTTTAGTATATTTAGGCGATTGTAAGATGAATCTATATATCTATTGTCTTTGGCCTAAATTCCTTTATTCCAATGAGTTTCTTTTTTCCTCTTTTTCCATTCTTTAAGTTCTTTCAATAGGTGGGCTCTCATTATGCCTCTAAAATGTTCCGGTCCATAAATATATTAACATAGGCTATAGCTATTAAATGTCTCCTAAAAGTTTATGAGCCATTTTACATATTTGTTAACTTAGTTGTTAGTGTACTACTTAACCCAGACTTACCTCTGCCATTTTTTCCCTATTACTAACAGGAAGTATTGAAAATCCAGCCGCATTATGACCAGCCACAATCCACATCATACTAATTACTTTCAAACCATGAAAAACTAAAATTTGTTCACTGTCTGGCCCCTGGTGGTGAGTGGTTTGAAGCAATTTTTGACCATTGTAAACACTGAGAATGCTGTCAGAAGGGGTGTCTTAGCTTCTAAAAAAATACCAAAACTTCAGAGAGCAATTTTTGACCATTTGTAAACACTGAGAATGCTGTCAGAAGGGGTGTCTTAGCTTCTAAAAAAATACCAAAACTTGACTGAAAGAAGATATTATTTTCCTTTAATTTCCTTTCTAATAATTTTCTGTGAAGGATATTTTACTTGTAAAATTATATAATAAATGGTTGCCTAAACGACTTTAAAATTAATTAAAATCGTAATAATTCGAGTATACCAGATGTTGTATTGGCATTGTCTGCTATAGCATGACGCAAACTTCGAATCCCGGATGACAATGTACCAACGATTTGCCTATGAAACGGTTGACATTCTCTCCTGCGTTAGGAAGGCACTTGCTAAATATTAAAGCGTTTGAATGTTTGGTTATGAGGAATTTTACCAAATGAGGGGCAATAGCTTCTTTAAAAATCAAATTCAAATGTTCTGTTTCCCTAACTTTATTGTGATTCATAAAGATAATTAGTAGGATTTTGCATTAGGTGTATTATTATTTATTTAGTCGATAATTTTTTTTTTGGTTTTTTTCTTCCTGGGAGCCGTTTTAATTTACTACCAGAAGCAGCGCTAATCTTGTTCCTTCTACAAGTCTGTATAACCCCGAGACTGGTTGGTTGATATATTCCAGTAGATTTATTTCCAGCTGCCCAAATAATGCCTTTCTTTTGTGATTAAATGCTTTACATTTGCACAGGTAGGCTGTTTCTTCCCCCTGATCGCACCTTCCCCATCTTGGGTCCCCATTGTATAAGCCTATCTTGGTAGGTGTCCTCTTAGGTTATCGTGCCCTGTTAGCAGCCCTGCTATAGGGATGCGCGATGTTCATCGATGGTCTAAAAACATCGATGGTTGGTTGGTCAATGATCGATGTTTTGCCATCGATGGTCGGGTATCGAAAACATCGATGATAGCATCGATGTTGCCTTCTAACATCGATATTTTTTGCAAAGGTAAAAAAAGTAACAATGTTTTAAAAACAAATAATCGTAAGGATATACTAAAAATGTTTATGATGTGTCTTTCTTTGTTATGTAAAGTTTGGTAAAGACATAAACGTTTTGCCCATTTATTTATAAATAAATTATAATTAAATGTTATATAAGAAGTCTTTTAAAATAAAATACAAAAATTTTAAACATACATACATACAAATGTTAATCCCTTTAGCTGGTAGCAAAAAAACGCTTCTACATAGCCCACTCTAGCCACAATTGCACCAAAGTTTTTGTCTGTTATTGTTCCGTTCCATCAGAACGTCTGTTTTCAAAAGCAGGGCAGAATTATTAGTATCTTTTACGTAACTTTTTTTGTTTTATTATCTTTTTACTAAGAGTTTCGTTTTATTTTAAAAATGTATTATTTCTTGTATATTTTAAATAAATAAAGCTGTCTTTAGTAATATTGGTAGCTTTATTGCTAATAATGCTAATAGACCATGAACGAACCATCGCATCGTACCATCGATGTTAGAAAAGACATCGATATTGTATGTTCGATATATCGTTACCATCGATGGTCAGGTTTCGATGTTTAACATCGATGTTTGGCTTCGATGTCGCATCCCTACCCTGCTATTATGCGAAGTTTTTTCCCACTTTCTCTGAGTAGTTCTTTGCAAGATCTACTGATGACCCTTCATGAGCAATTTTTCGGGACAGGGGTTCTTTATGAAGCCTTTTCCTTGTCTTATTCTACTGATGTTGGACCAGTATTCCTCGTGTTTGTTTCAGGTCAATTCCCTAGTTTGCCCTCGTGTTGTGGGTTTGGTCACTCCAAGGGCAGGTTTTGGACCAAAATATGGTGTGGATGCGTTTTCCCAGGACTTCCAGTTCTTTTTGGCATTCCATGTCAGCTTAAATGTTACCTTGGGGCTTGCTAGTGCCCTTAGTGATGCCTGGCTATCTGTAATTATTCAGATCCGCATATTTTTATAGGCCTGCTGTTTTTTTTTGCTCCTTTTGCACAGTGTAGTAAAGCATATTTTCCGTTTGAAATACAGAACTGTGTTCCTAGTGGAGTGGAGAATTGTGAGTTCCTCATTTCACTCTACACGCCCGCTCCAGTTCCCTGCTCGATCTACTAGCGTAGACACCAGTTGGTTTTTGTTGCAGTCGGAAGTAGCCCATTCTTGCCTCTCCCATCACTATAAGGTGAAGTGAAGAAAGGTCCAGGAAACACTTCATGGCTGCTGTTAGAGTTGTTTTGATTGCTCCTATTTTAGCTAAGCAAGCAAGTTTCTGAACCTTTGTCGCGTCTTTGTCCAGCATACTAGTTCTACAAGCTAGAACTAACTGCGAGCAAAGTATAAAAACTGCAAATTAAAACAAACAGCATCGATACGATGACACCCAAAAATAGGAGATATTGTCCCGCCTACTGGTGACAAAATCCACTGTATTTAGATGCTTCCATATTTATCAGGTGTTGTCTAACGCAGAAGAGAATGTCCACCCTTATATGAGCAAATCGTTGGAACATTGTCTTTTGTGATTTGACCTACATTTTTCCAAGGTTGCATCGTGCCATAGAAGATAATATCAATAGGCTACCTGGTGCCTACGAAATTACTAGCAAGCACTTAAGTGTCATATGATTTTGAAATTATAGAGATATATGGCTAGAAGATGCAGATTTCTGATGTATAAACTCTTATGTGGCACATCCGGTTAAACCGTCATATGTCATGTCATAATAACCGCCATTTTTATCTTTTGTTGAAAAACAAATAAAAGGTGGAAAAAATAATGCGATTTCCCAAACTCATTTAATAGCCCTTATTTTCTAATCTTAAAAAATACAACTTCCGGTTTTTGGGAGTTCCACAAAAATAACTTTAATAATTTAAATGGAAAACACTTCCTTTAGCCTTATATTTTAATTTTAATTTTAACATTTATTTTTCAATCATTTTTAATAATGATATTATATTTCTAAAGCTAATTGGTTTTTGAGATATTAATGATTGAAAATAACGAATAAAAAGAACTATTTTTAAATTAGGGTTACATGGGTTTCACGGCTTCAAAAATCATTTTTTTGTCCCATTAGTTTCTACAACATCCCCAGAATATTGTCCTAAATTTTTAATTCAATTCAAGTATTAGTTTCGGAGATACAGCCTTGGAAGTTGCGCGCCAGGCCAGGTAGGCTTGGCGCTGCAGGTATATCGGTTGCTGCTATTCGTCCATTGTACTTTAGTTGGTGAAGTTCTGGTTTCTTATTTATTTTTCACTTCATATAATCCTGTCATGATTTCTGTTGTCAACGCGAACACACCCGTTTTTCCGAAGGGTCACTGGAAATGACGTCACAATGACGGAGTTTTAAATACTTTTCTGCAAAAATTTTAGAAGCGCTTTGTCAAATATGTATGCTTAAAATAATAAAAAAATTGAAAAATATTTTATTTTTTATATGGAAAAAAATTGTTAAAAATCGGCCGTTTTTTTTCCCGATTAAACCCATGTAACCCCTTAATTCAAGGTGGCTTTATAATTTTTAGCGCTAACCATAGATCAAATTTTTAAAATATAAATCGTTTACTTATCGATACAAATGAACCCGCTCTTACATTGGGGTCATAAAGTTTACAGCTCCGGTAACTTCGATTTTTTTATGGTAGCGACCAGTGGCGTAGTGTGCCTTGGCGGGGCCCCTTATAAAAATTTGTTTGGGGGCCCTTATGAAGGGTAAAGATTTCTCACAAAAGAAAAAAATGTATTAAATTAAAAGAAATATTAATTCATCATAATTATCTATCTGTCACTTTTTCCAAAATTTTTACCAAAAATTAAATATACACTCTCCTTGCCTTTTTTTCGGCAAACTGACTTATTAAATCATTTCTAACTGATGATGACTTTAGTTTTTCTAAAGTTTGCCTCTATGGACAATAGTGACAGGTCTGACAGGCGTTCATGTCCCATCGAAATTCTTAGGTAATTTTTTATCAGTTTTAATTTTGAAAAACTTTCAGCAGTTGCGGTTGTAACTGGAAGGGTCAAGAATAAAAAGCATGCTGTTATTACCTCCGAAGAAATAATTCAATAAGTTCCTTAATGGAATATTTTTTTTTAATTTCAGATTGTAAGCATGTTTTTAGAGCCTTTAATTGGTCATAGAGATTAGCTGAGATGTCTTTACTGTATTTAACCGACAGTTTTCCGGAAGCGTTGAATATCTCTCCGTTTGAAGAAGACGGGAGTTTCTTCGGTTGTAATATTTTGAACATACTACTCAGAAAGCAAAGGTTCTTAAATCTTTGTTTAGTTTGAGAAATTAATATATTTAAACAGCAATAGTATACATTGACTTTGAAATAGGATTCCGGGTCTGAATTTCTTTCATCTTGTGATAACTCATAAAAAAACGCTTCCTTATCTTTCACCTTTTCTTTTTAAAAACAGTTGTTACTCCCCACTCTTTTGCTAAATCTTTGGACTTATCTAGCAAACTATTAAAGGAATGTTGATGTCTTAATTCACACAGTCTATTCAAAAGTTTACTTAATAAAATACTAGTTTTCTGTAAGTTATTGTTTTTATGCTGTAGAGCTTTAAAAACAGGATTAATGATTTCAAAAAGTGAAGAAAAAAATGTGACAAGCACTAAGAAATTATAATTCTCTAAAATGTTAATTATATTTTTACATTCTTCACGTTCATCTTTTTTATTCTAAATTCCTTGAAGACCATCTGGTAGGACATACCTTTTTAAGGGTAATTAAATATTTTTCAGATAAATCGTCACTTAACATTGCCAAG